>VKOC01016492.1:0-161794 GCA_009364415.1 Spea multiplicata
GGAGATATTTTCAAGAACCACTCTGTGTTGTCCAATCCAGTGGCTGGACTGGTTATTGGTGTATTAGTGACTGTTCTGGTCCAGAGCTCCAGCACGTCAACATCGATTGTGGTCAGCATGGTCTCTTCCAGCAGTAAGTACAGAATAGAACAATAGCTAATGGCATCCGACTGCCAGTCCTGCTGTGGGATTTAGGCTACTTACATTTATCTTATATCAATTTATAGAAATATATTATACATGTATAAATATTTAGGGAACTGTAATAGAGCTCAGTGTACATTTTATGGATACTTGATGATGTTGACAGTTGGAGGGAGTTACTAAGAATAGGTCAGTTTGAAAAGGACTCTTGAAGTGATTTGGCTTTTGGCACCTTGTCAGTGCCTTTCCGAATAGTTTAATGGCATGTTACACAAAATACATCTACACCTCCAAACTGTTAATTGATTTGTCAAAATTTATTTTCCGTAAGTATGTGTAGGTTCTAGGTCATTTCTAATTTTCGTATTTACAAATACTACATTGTCCACCACATTACTTAATTACAATAAACAATGCATGTTTAAGCTATATTATTCTTCAATCTTAGCTAAGACTGTGGCTGAACTCTCTTTCTCCGGGGGTTGGTTTTATTTGGTGGCAGGGCTAGCCAAGTAAGGCTAGCCCCATGTAAGAGAGGGTAGGGGAGAATTAGGAAGAAAAGAGAGCAGGGAGTGGACATGATGTCTCCCTTGGCTGGAGAAGAAGGTGACCCGGAGACTCAGTTAGACAGCATTTCACCCAAAGAATTTGGGTCACACCCAGAGACTTTCAAGGTGTAAACATTGAGCCCAGGTGACAAGTCACCCAAGTGGCCTATTAATACAGTGGAACAAAAGAGATATGGTGGACAACCAGCTTAATGCACACAGCCCATTTCTGGCAAAAACAGGTTCACCCAAAAAGGAAATGCAAGAAACAAGGGCACATTAGAGTCCCAGAAAAGATCAATTCAAGTGTAATTGCTTCCTAAAGTTACAATTATTCTAAACAAACCCGTGGCTGTATGGAGGATTGCAAATGATACACAAAGGCTTCTGGTAGAGGGCCAAAAGCTCCAAATCAGACCAGCCCAAAGGACAAGTGACTCCCTACCCTCCTTGGCAGCCCAGGGTTGGATGCCTTCTTATGTCTTTTGACAGTCCTATAATTAAAATTGCAAATCCCTGACCATAAGCTTTTTCAATATTATTCAATATTTTTAAAAATGGAATGGAATAAACACCTTCTATCTCTGTTTACTAATACTTGTTAACATTTGTACCCATTGTATAGCACTACAAAATATGCTAATGCTATATGAATCAAATGCGATAAAATAATAAATAATAATTAAGGCTGCACTTGAATAATATTATTTATAATGTTCTCTGTATTTTTTTAACAGTTCTCACAGTAAGAACAGCCATTCCTATCATTATGGGAGCCAACATTGGAACATCTGTCACAAACACAATTGTGGCTTTAATGCAGTCTGGTGACCGGAATGAATTTAGAAGGTATGATCGCTTAAATGCAATAGCAAGAATGTGTAATAGAACCTGAACGTTGTATTTATCTAGATAAGGATGTACAAATTCTGGTGTAAGTTGGGAGTGGAGTTTAGCTTCTGATGTATTGCAAAATAAATCAAAGAAAATAAATTGTGTGCTAGTGAAATAATAAAACTATATCCCCGCAGAGCTTTTGCTGGAGCAACGGTCCACGATTTCTTCAATTGGCTTTCCGTGCTTGTTTTTCTGCCGATTGAAGTAGCATCTGGCTATTTGTATCACCTCACTAATGCCATCGTTACTTCATTCAACATTGAGACAGGAGAAGATGCACCAGACATGCTGAAGGTTATCACAGAGCCACTTACTAAAGGAATCATCCAGGTGAAGCTTTTATTCGTGTTGCTCTACATATCAAGTAATGAATCATGAAGCATTTCAGTTGTTAATGTATAATCTGCCTGTTCTCTATTGTAGCTTGATAAACAGGTCATAGAGGATATCGCAACTGGAAATCCAGATGCACAAAACAAGAGTCTGATCAAGAAAGTCTGTGGCTACAAGGTAAGACAATGATACATGCAACATGCGGCAAGTTTGTACAGTATGGGATGAAAGGGTGCATGGATTTGGCATAAGACTGTCCAGAAGGACAGATAACACCAAGCACAGTGCAAGGTTCCAGTAATTAGGTAGACAATGAACAGATGAGTTGGAGCAAATGAATGTTATCAGATGAACATTCATCTATGAAAATAGAGATGAGAATACATTTTACACACCAGTTTAAATCTGCTGCTTTTTTTAATATAACCTTCAAAATAGGTTTCCCACATAAGATTATTTATTATTTTAACACTTTTGTATAATAATTATATTCTCTTGTTTTTTATTGCAGAATGAAAGTTGGTCAAGCGATGTCAATTGCACTTCTAACAGCTGCTTGACTCCAGTTAGTTGTAAGTATGGAAGAATCTTTGCTCATAACATGTACATGAACAAATGGCCACTGATAAAGATTAAGGCTTCTTTTAGGTTTTAATGGCCAGCTTTGGGTTCTAGGACACCCAATGTCTCGTTGTAATAGGTCTAGTGATATAATGTACAATTCTTGATATTTAAATGTAGAGCAGAAATCCTGGAAACCAGTGGCGCGTTCTTGCCGATTGCTCAGGACTTAGCTCTTTGCACTAGAATTGCCTTCATACATAACCATCAATGTGATAAGGACTACTTTTACCACTTTACAGCAGAATTCCTGTTTTATATATGGCTTTTCAAACATCAATTGCTTCATAACTGAAGGTGTAAGTACCACTGGTTAATCACTAATCCTCCGTGGCACTTTCTCATCTGCAGTCATAGAATAATCAGTGCAAGAGCCATAAAATAGTAGTATAAATGGAACAGGGAGCAGCAATCCACTTCTGTTCTCTTTATTTTAAGGGTATATCATTTTTTTTCTGTGTCAGTATATTATTTAACATTTGTGGAAATTATTGATTGGCTTAACATGTATATTTCATTGAAGTTATATTTCTAATTTATCCGATAGGTTCACATTTATTTGCAAACACCAGCCTTCCGGATCTGGCTGTGGGTCTTATTCTCTTGGCCTTGTCTCTGTTTGTTCTCTGTCTGTGTCTGATACTGATTGTCAAGCTTCTCAATTCAATGCTGAAAGGACAAGTCGCCGTGGTCATCAAGAAGGTCCTCAACACAGGTGAGAATATCCCGCATCCTTGTAATCGTTTTATTAAGTTGTAGTGATGGTCGGCTAATCATGAATGCATCATATAATAAAAAAACATATAATGAATATGCCCCTAGCATTTGTGGGTGATGTAGTATATGGAAGTTATATATTTAAATACCGGTACTAACATAGGGAAAACATTTTCTACACTGAACCTGACATAATATGTTTTATATACTGGGAGAAGCCCCGCTGTGTGGAATTGTGAGAAGAGTTACCTTCAAACATTAGTAAGCATATCATTAAAGCGATTAGTGGCAGTGGAAAGGTGATCTTTAACCCTTTAAACATTGGCAATAGTAAATGATTGGGCCCATAGCCAACTCTCTGTGTGTTTTAAAAAAGCCAGGTCTGTTCATTGTAATTACACTGAACATGTCTGACTTTTATTAATGGTGTATTTTGCATTGTCTCCCCATGAGTTGTCTCTTTGTAAGTATATATTTTTTTCTTCCTTGTATAGATTTCCCCTACCCTTTCTCCTGGTTAACGGGATACCTGGCGATGTTGGTTGGCGCTGGAATGACATTTATCGTGCAGAGCAGTTCTGTATTCACATCAGCAATCACTCCCCTCATAGGTAGATATAGCGCATTTTCATTCTCTTAGTAATTCTTATTTGACGTCTCCTTTGCATGCGACAACTTCTTATTCTATGATCCTTTTTTAGGAATTGGCGTTATTAGCATAGAGCGAGCCTATCCACTGACTCTTGGTTCAAACATTGGAACGACGACCACAGCCATTCTTGCTGCTTTGGCAAGTTCAGGAGCTACTTTACAAAATTCAGTGCAGGTTTGTACCTTTAGGGTTACTTGTCAAAAGGTGTTCTACAGCAGCCAAATATCAATATCATGCATTTTTCAATCTCAGCAGATCTTTTCCTTGAACTTTCTAGGAAACCAGAATTTCACAATAACTTTTTTTTAACAAATCATCTTAACAAATGTCCTTTTTTGTATGTTTGTTTTGCAGATTGCTTTATGCCATTTTTTCTTCAATATTTCTGGTATCCTTGTTTGGTATCCCATTCCTTTCATGCGTTTGCCAATTCGACTCGCCAAAGGACTTGGTAACAAGACTGCCAAATACAGATGGTTTGCAGTCATCTACCTGATCTTGTGCTTCTTCTTGCTGCCGCTGACCGTCTTTGCCTTGTCAATCGCAGGCTGGCAGGTCCTCGTGGGTGTTGCAGTTCCCATTGTGTTTGTCATTATCGTTATAATTGTGATCAGCATAATGCAACGGAAATGCCCAAGAATTCTTCCTGACTTTCTAAAAACATGGGACTTCCTTCCCAAGTGGATGCACTCGCTCAAGCCATGGGACAGCTGGATGAATCTTTTCACGCTATTCTGTGGGCGCTACTGCTGTTGTTGTTGTAAAAAATGTAAATGCTGCAAGTGTTGTCACAACAAGGAGGATGAAGAAAATGCCATCGCAGATAAACCCCAGACCCTGGAATGCCATGAAAATGTTATTGATCTTAGTGATGAAGTCTCAACTCCGGGTCAGCAGAAGACTCAGAACTTAACAGCATTCTGAATGGACTTAGTATTACTTCACTAACTGTCTTACAAACGTGGTTCCTGCATCAGAGCTGACAATATTTATTGAACTTTCTAAATACTATCTACATTGACTTCTGTCTACGCAAAACATAACATCTCTCTACAAATTTAAGCATTTAACCAAGCAATACTGAGAATATTATTGTTATGTTTCTGATAACCACTTTTTACAGAATTTGATCTTTAGATTCCAAGTTAAAGAGCAGATGATAGGATTGAGAAATGTTAATGCAATGTTAAGGAATGGACATTTAATAATCCACTGAAAATCTCATACTCTTCTTTGAATCCTATATATCATGCCATTTCTTATCCAGAAACAGATCAGTGCAGGGTATGTTGTGAATGCATGTTTGTGTGGATATATTGGGTACGGAGATATCTTAAATAGGTTACAATAAGTATTCAAATCAAGAACATCAAAATGTTCATATTCAATATCAAACAGCTAGAAATGTTGCACTTCTTGAGGGCAAATGAGAAGCAAAAGTGAGAGATGCAATGATAGTCATGCAGCACAATAAACAAGGTTAAATCAACTTTAGTGCATAGATGTAACAGAATAACATATAGATTTAAAGCTCTCTAGTGTCTGCCTCTTGTCTGAGGGAATAAAGCGTAGATTGATGCCTGTGGTTGGGCCAACACGGTAAGTAGTATTACACCATATAATAGGCAAATCCAGCAAAAGCAGAACAATTACAATAATTCCACTGGTTTCTGTGGTCAAGGGTAGGTAGGTAAAATGTCTATATTGGAGGTATGGAAATCATTGGTACCTTGGGGCATTAAATGCCCATCACAAAATTTGTAGCCAAGTCCAACGATCTGCCTACAATTTAACTTTAACCCCATGAGTACCAAAGACATTGCAGCAAGCCATAATGGAGATCTCTATTTATAATTGTTTTAAAGCCTAAACAAATAAAAAGTAAATTATCTGTAACATCAGCCCATGATGTAATACAGACCATTTAATGCAACTATATTATGTACTATGTACATTTAATATCGATATGTATATAATAAAAGCAATTAAGTATTTGCAATTAAGTTAATGGCTATTTTTATTCACTTTGAATGTATGAAATATTTTTAACTACATGTATTTGTTAACGTAATCATTTTTTTACCTGCTATTTCTACCTATACTAAACATTACCTAAGTATAATACACATTTCTGTATCTGTCTTAATGTAGAAATTGATTGTAAAATAAAACTGTATCAAAGTTCTATTTCTAGGTTTGATAAGTGTTTAGAAATAAATGTAGAGTTCTTTGGACTTTTACAATACGAAAATGCAACAATTATAGAAGGTGATTAGAAGAAATTACGTTGGCGGAATGATGAGGTCAGGTGCATACAGCTGGATACAAGCTTCCTACAGTGTGATTGAATAGTGGAAATAGATGCACATGATTTATTCTGCAGTAGACACGTGATGTCCACCAGGTTTGGTGTGTGCCCACCGCTGTGCTAGAACCACCCACTGTGCTAGAACCACCCACTGTGCTAGAACCACCCAAGTGTGCTGTGAAATTATTTATTCACATAATGTGCAGTCTGTGCCCTACTTTGGTTTTTTCATTCCCATGCAAGCAATTCTAGGAAGGCGCCCCTGATTTAACAAGTTTCTCATTGCCACTTGACGTCTGAAGGAAACCTGAACTGCTCATCTTTCCCTGCTTTGGGCCTTGTAGGGCGCTACTAGGCTTACTGCTGAATATGTGGCATCCAATGTGCTTATATAATGCCCTTGCTATCTGACAAATTTCCAGCAGTATAGAATTTTCCCTCAGGGTATAAAACGTACTCACTGCTGCCTCACTATGTTTCCCACGTGGAGGAGGAAATTAAATTGCTTGTGTGGGAGATCTGGCAGAAAAAGCAGTCTGATCACTGGTACTTAATTACTATGAAACTTATAATTACTTACAGACCTGATTTTTAGTAATTATTGTATGCAACTGTATATAAAGGATTTGAATTGCAAAAGATGTGACCTCTACAGTGTGAGAAGGCAACAAAAGGTATTGCAAATGAGTTCTGGGATTTGGGGCTTCGAGGCTTTATGGTTTGAGATGTTGTTTGGTTGAATTTTGTGGTGGAGATCAACTATGAGCAGGGGCATAACTAGAAACCTCAGGGCCCCGGTGCGAGAATCTGTTAAGGGCCCCCCCATCCCCAACCCATCTACCCACTTCTCACTATCTACCCTCTCCCACCCCTTCTAACTATCTACCCTCTCCCCACACCCCTTCTTCACAATCACCCTCTCCCTCCCTACCCCCACTTCTCACTATCTACCCTTCCCTCCCTACTCCCCCTTCTCACAATTACCCTCTCCCTCCCTACCCCTTCTCATGAGCTACCCTCTCCCTCCCTACCCCCCCTTCTCATGATCTGCCCTCTCCCTCCCTACCACCCCTTCTCATGATCTACCCCTCTCCCTACCTTTTTAGGTCACTTACCGTGCAGTCCCGTGGTGGGGGCGCAAGGCCTCTGTCTCGCTGTGCACGGCTTCACTGCTGAGTGACTTCATATGCCGGCGCTCAGCGTGAAGCACCGCCACCCGAGACAGACGCCTCACGCTCCCGCCACTGCAGTTGGGGGAGCGCTGAGGCAGGCATCGGCGGGGAGCAGAGGAGCCCTGGAGTTCTGCCAGTCAGGGGGGCCCAAGAGGTGCCGAATGGTCATTTTCAGCAAGCGCTCGGCACCCCTTGGACACCCTGACTGGCAGAACTCCAGGGCCCGGTCGCAGTCGCGACCCCGGTAGTTCCACCACTGACTATGAGAGAGAAAGATGCTTAAGGGTTTATTTAGTGATAAGTTTTACATACACAGCGGGACCTGTGTGGGTTAGTATTGGGTAGTCATAATGTGGGCTCCATTTCATTAGTCTTCAAAAATTGGACTCTTAAAGGGACTTCAAGAACTTCAAGCTTTAAGCAGCCAAACAGTGGTGTAAAACATCAGAACGCAGAACTATTACTTTTTTTCCAGGCTTGAAAAATGCATATTAAAGCACTATTAAATGCATATTAAAGCACTTTAATATGTGTTGTTTGTTTTGTGTTGTCTGGGATACTGTTGTATCTATTTAAAACTATGCAAGTGAACAACTTGTCATGTTAATCAATAGAATATAACATGTACATCCTGAGTTGCTGATTTCCTGGTGCAGCTTTGCATTTTGGTTATAGACTTGAATTAAGAGTCTCTAGTGAGGCTTCATCGGAGGGGAACAGTGTCTACCACCTCTGCTTCCATGGCTCTCATCTTCTTGCTTAGTGTCTTCTTGTCCTCCCTGTGCCTCACTTCTATCCTCTCTCTTTTTTCTTCTCTCTTGTTTCTTCATCCACATCTTCGTGGACATAACCTCCCAGCAAAACGGTGGAGCTTCCCATGACGCCAGCAGAAGCTGCGCCATTATGGCGATAGTTCACACGAGGCTATAATGGAGCAAAATGGCCAAGGTTCTGGTGACATTACCCCCGATCTTCCAATCAGGGCAGAGGCTGTCACCAGAAGGTCTTCCATTTTGGTAGAAGTTCACACAAGATGATCTTCTTGGAGCTGTGAAACACAGAAGAGGAAAAGGTTGGCAGAAAAAGTAGGAAGTCATTTAGAGAGTATGATTAAGTCTGAGTGAAAGAGTCCGTGAATTTGTAGCATTTTTGTTTATTTTTTGTCTGTTTTGTGGGGGTCTGGCCTTGTTTTCTGAGATTCATACGAATTGGCAAAAACAGCAAATTTTGTTAAATTTGCAATTCATACAAATCTGACCCTTGTTTTGCATTTTCCTTTGGTAATTTTCAAAATTTTCCACCTTTCATTACATTAATAATAATATATTTGTCAGAGTTATTTTATGGATCTCCTCCAAAGAATTTTATATTTAAAGGCTAAGTTGTGCAGTCAGTCAGCAACAGTCATTTTAGTGTCCACCCATTAACAATTGAGAAGGTGATTAATCTACTAGTTTACATTTCCTTGTTTTGATATTTATTAATAAGTGCAGAGTTGAGGCAATAGACAAATTGTTGCCACACTGCTTGGCATGATGCCAGCGACGTAAGCTTAATATCATGTTATTCAATGTGTAGGTATGAATCACTGAGTTTAGAGAGACACCTTAGTGGAATAATTGCGAGCATCTGCTTTTTTAGTTATTTGAGGTATAAATAGACCATGATTTACACATCCTTAACTTCCTTGTTTTATATTTGCTCTAGTTTATCAATTTCCCATTCACTCCATTGGTGATACAGTAGATGACTCCACAGTGCCTCAGAAAATTATACCCAAACTGTATTGCTTCATTCCCAAACATTATTGCTTAATTTCTTCAACTTTTAGAAAAGAAAAAACATGTGATAATTACCAGTTTCACTCTTTACATCCTTTTTGTTGAGATACTTTCCTTTATACAACAACTTATTAGTTTTGGGAATGTTTATTGTGTTTAAAGTGCTCTCTAAAATCATTGGCATACAATAAATCTATGTGTGTTCAAGAATTTGAAATGTAGTTAAAAACTAATACATTTCCAAGGCACTGCATTCTTTTACTGAGTTTGGTAAGTGTATTTGCACAGAGAATCAGAAGATATACAGTATCTCACAAAAGTGAGTACACCCCTCACATTTTTGTAAATATTTCATGTGACAACACTGAGGAAATGACGCTCTGCTACACTGTAAAGTAGTGTGTGTACAGCCTGTCTAACAGTGTAAATTTGGTATTCCCATCAAAAACACAGCCATTAATGTCTAAACCTTAGCAACAAAAGTGAGTACACCACTAAGTGGAAATGTCCAAATTGGGCACAATTAGCCATTTTCCCTCCCCGATGTCATGTGACTTGTTAGTGTTACAAGGTCTCAGGTGTGAATGGGGAGCAGGTGTGTTAAATTTGGTGTTATTGCTCTCTCATACTGGTCACTGGAAGTTCAACATGGCACCTCATAGCAAATAACTATGAGGATCTGAAAAAAAAGAATTGTTGCTCTACATAAAGATGGCCTAGGCTATAAGAACATTGCCAAGACCCTGAAACTGAGCTACAGCATGGTGGGCAAGACCATACAGCGGTTTCACAAGACAGGTTCCACTTAGAACAGGCCTCACCATGGTCGACCAAAGATGTTGAATGCACGTGCTCAGCGTCCTATCCAGAGGTTGTCTTTGGGACATAGATGTATGAGTGCTGCCACAATTGCTGCAAAGGTTGAAGGGGTGGGGGGTCAGCCTGTCATTGCTCAGACCATATGCCGTACACTGCATCAAATTGGTCTGCATGGCTGTTGTCCCAGAAGGAAGCCTTTTCTAAAGATAATGCACAAGAAAGCCAGCAAACAGTTTGCTGAAGACAAGCAGACTAAGGACATGGATTACAGGAACCATGTCCTGTGGTCTGATGACACCAAGACAAACTTATTTGGTTCAGATGGTATCAAGCATGTGTGGCGGCAACCAGGTGAGGAGTACAAAGACAAGTGTGTCTTGCCTACAGTCAAACATGGTGGTGGGAATGTCATGGTCTGGGCCTGCAAGAGTGCTGCAAGCACTAGGGACCTACAGTTCATTGAGGGGACCATGAATGCCAACATGTACTGTGACATACTGAAGTAGAGCATGACCCCTCCCTTTGGAGACTGGGCTGCAGGGCAGTATTCCAACATGATAATGACCCCAAACACACCTCCAAGACAACCACTGCCTTGCTAAAGAAGCTAAGGGTAAAGGCGATGGACTGGCCAGGCATGTCTCCAGACCTAAACCCTATTGAGCATCTGTGGGGGATCCTCAAACGGAAAGTAGGGGAGTGCAAGGTTTCTTACATCCCCAAGCTCCGTAATGTCATCATGGAGGAGTGGAAGAGGACTCCGATGGCAACCTGCGAAGCTCTGGTGAACTCCATGCCCAAGAGGGTTAAGACAGTGCTGGAAAATAATGGCGACCACACAAAATACTGACACTTTGGGCCCAATTTGGACATTTCCACTTAGCGGTGAACTTTTTCGTTTGTTGCCAAGGTTTAGACATTAATGGCTGTGTGTTGAGTTATTTTGATGGGAAAACCAAATGTACACTGTTTATACAGGCTGCATACTCACTACTTTACATTGTAGCAGAGTATAATTTCTTCAGTGTTGTCACATGAAAAGATATAATAACATATTTACAAAAATGTGAGGGGTGTCCCCCCTTTGTGAGATACTGTATATAACATTTGTATATAAGTATATTTATAGAATTGGGCTAACTGAGGCAGAGAATTAACCAGGTTTTTTTTTTAAGTGAGACCTTGTGACAGCAGAAAGGATGGTTTAGGAAGACTGGCTATTCCTCCACTGGATATGCCTGCTGTGGTGATGGGTGTTTTACCTGAAGTTCCAAATCTTCTGCAAACAGCCAGCTTAGTGAATCAAAATCAGGGGTAGTGAATTTCATGCTATAGCAATATAGTCAAGCTTCCAAATTGTTTCATAAACTGTTACTTAATTCCCTTTGTGACAGTGACATACTAGTTACTCAAACATATCCATAACTACAGGGCTGGATCCATCTGGATGTAGAACAGGACTCCCCCCCCCCTCTGCAAACAGCAAACACATGCATCAGCAGGGATAATTATGCTATTTGTCGTATGTAATATATAAATGGACCTAGAAACCCTACAAAGGTCACCTTCACCTGATTGATAGAGTTCATTGGGGACATAGAGGACATTGCCTGAGCACCTAGCTAATGTGTGACAAATACTTTACCACAGTAACGTAATAATACATTTCCAGTAAGAAGACTGTTCAAAGTAGCAACTAAATAAATCAATGTTTATGGCACCTTAAATAACATAAGTTCATATTTAACTGTATAGAAACTGTGGTCTGAGATAACCTAGGAGACAATTTATGATCATAGCTGAATTGTCATCTCTTATTCTCACATGCCTCCCTTCTCATTTGCCTGTACATTTAGACGATTATTCACACATCTAGGGTCCAAGATTAAACACAAGAAAATCTTTGGAATGAAATCTTTTCTAGGTATTCTTGGGGTTTTCTGCTCTGCCATCTTAGAAACATACAGTTCTCACAAGGAAATGCATAGTGGGTGTTCCCGTAGTGTCTTTAACGTTAATGGAGTCTTTACTTGGTACTTGTAAAGATTTGATCTATGGGTGTTTTTTTGGTATTTGCATATTATATATAACACAGGATTACCATATTAGCCATTTCTTCCAGGACCCATATATATTTCACGTTACTGGCCGCCACAGGTGAAGTGCTGCCCTGCAGTATGTGGGATGTCTGAGTATCTGGGTTCCTTCTGTAAGTTTATATGTCCTACAGAATGTCAGCCCTAAAATAACCTTTTTCCACCTTTGTTTTTGTTGTCTATATGTGGCTGCTGGAGCCCTCTATTGTCATGTCCGAAATTTGTGGTGCATCAGGATTTTGCTTTCCATATTTATTATAAGTAGCCCGGTTTATTTGATATATACTGTATATAAAACAATCATATATATATATATATATATTGCCTCAGGGCGGGCAGGGCTCTCTCCACCAAATGTATCGGTTTGTTTAGTCTGTCAGTTCTCGTCTTGTCAGACCCCTTGAATATATGTATTGTATTAAGCGCTGCGTAAACTGTTGGCGCTATATAAATAAAAGATAATAATAATAATATACATGTGAAAAAACCCTCTCCTTTTGATGACAGGATTTTGTCAAGGATTTTTTAGTAACCCAACATAAAATAAGTGTGTTCAAGATTTCTGGACAACAGTTGGGGGTTAAGCCAATTGTATCTTCCCTGAACAATAGCAGAAGTAAAATAGCTAACAGTGCATTGCCAAGATGTGACAGGCAAAACATTTTTAATTTTTTGTATAATAAGAGTGACATAGATGCACCAGAAAGGGGGTACGTTAGCTAATGAGTTGGCAATTTGAATAGGCAGTTTGATCCATCTAGCGAGTTTAGAGGCACTCTGACTCTTGTTGACTCCAGAAGACGCAACCAACAGGCATCAAGGCCGCCTTTAATATTGATTGGACCCTGGGCAAGCATTTGCCCTTCCTCCACTCCCCCTGGCATATAATCCATTCCAACACCAAAAAACCCCCCACAAAAAACAAAAGTACTTGCCACACTGAATCTACAGATTAGGAGGAGACTCTCAGTCAACTTCAGTCAGTGCTGTCTTCCCTCCTTCTGACCTTAATGTGACTCTGTGTGAAATGTCCTCACACCACATGCACAGGACACGAGCGCATTACGATAGTGATCGCATAGCAAATGAATGGTGTCCATACCTGGGAACTTGTGGGCGCCTGCTACCAGGAGCCTGGTCGCAGTTGCACAGTCGTGGTTGCTGCAGGCTAAAGCTGCCCCGGGCCTCGTCATTCCTGGGTGGCCTATAGCAGCTGCCCCTTTTGGCTCACATTAAATCCTTAGCTTCTTAGTACTCTCCAAATACATAGTAAGACATTCCTTCAAATGTATGCAAGGCTTCTTCTTCAGCTAATTTGTGAGAAATAAAAAACATGGAAAGAACAATATCTTGTCCTTTGTGAAAAGCAGTTTAGACTGTAACAGCTGAAATAGAGGAAGAGCGAGACTGAATGACCAAATTGAGATCTCAGTGGACCACCTTGACCACCTGGCGAGGTTTTATTAGGACAAGGGCTTTAGAAAAACCTAACCTTCTAAAGGGAGACAAATTCAAAGCAGAGTGCTGAAAGCTGTAATTTGAACATTCACTGTATCTGGTTACAGCCCACAAATAAAGCCATTCTGAAGGAAGTTCAAAATTAAAGGGTAAGGACAAGTGGATACAGTACAATCTTTCGTCAATAAGGGTGAAAATCTTTAGTTTCTCAAAAGCTGTTGTTCAATCACAGGCCATCAGACAAAATATTCCTGGACTGTGATGGAATATGGAAACTTGTCAAAGGAGATCTACCTGCCTGGGAGCTGAGACTAAATATGCATACCATATTTTCCATGGTCAATCTGGAACTACAAGGATAACTGATGTTTGTTCCCTACTGATTTTCTAAATAACCTCAGAAATGATGGAAGGGTTGATGTAAGACGGGTCTGGAACCGAAGATAATCCCCCACAATGGGGACAGCTTGTCACTTAAACATATCAAACGCAGATTGCATCTCGTTCTTTAACCATGAGGAATTCTCTTCCACCAGAGTGTTCTGAATCTGCACGAACAGCATTTTTTCTCCTTAAATCCTGAAGCACCCTGTGAGATCCTGTACACTGGGCATGTTTGCTTTTCATAACTGCTTTTTTTTAGATTTATCCTCAACAGAGGGTGTGCCAGGGACTGACATACATGCATAAAACATACATAAATCATACAGGATAGAGCATATAAATAATCTGGAAATTATAAGGTCTTCCAACCTACTTGTTCAAGATGTGAAAGCACCAGAAAAATGCCACTGACATCAGCATTAAGCGTACTCTGACCGAAGCAGACCATTTAAATAGCTCTACAAATCAAAGAAACAGCTGAAAAGAAACGCTGTACTTTTGACTTGCGGGCAAAACAAGGCTTAAAGCGCGCGCCTCACCATTTCTGGTTACGTAACATTTGGTGACCAAACAAGTGCTCCGGAAGTGGGCCACAACAGAAGGCCCAATAGGGCCCCACAATAACTACACTATCCCCTCAAAGCACAGCACAGGTAAGAAGAGGGAGCTATCTCCAACAAAGGCATACATGGACACAAAACAGACAAGGTCCCAGACGGCAAAGAGGACGAACTGCCGGGTCAGCCAAGCCACCAGCCTAACCAAGATCTCCAAGGTGAGAGAGCACCACCCTGCCAGGATCAGAGCTCACCATAGAAACAAAACAAAAAAAGTGAGTGCTCCCTACCTAGGGCAGAAGAACACTGAAGATAACCCTGAGGTTAGGGTTTTTATTATTTCAGAGTCATGCCCTGTATGGAAAATGAGTCTATCATGTGTCGCCATGTGATTGCAGGAAAAATAACAGCAGTGGATATCTCAAAATAAACTGCTTGCTTTTGCTTGTAAACTTGCTAGACACTGCAACAAATGGGTGGTTTCCCACTTGCCATTATTTCAGGCTCCAAATTGCAAACCCCAGCATTTGGAGAAAATATTCCTTAGTCCACCAGCTGACTTGACAATGGCTTCTCTCAACTGCATCAGGCTGATCCCTTCTCACAGATGAGTTCCAATAGTCCACACCTGTGAAGCTCCTGTCTACAATCTGGCATGGACTTTAAATACTGTAGCAATGAGTGCTGTTGGAAAACTTTCTCACCTTGCTCTCCAGATGCTCCACCCCAGGACACCTGCATGGTTTGCAAATTACCAACAATGTATTACGTTTGCAAGCCCAACATCTTTCCTGGGACATTCTTCTAACTGGCCAAAAGCAGGCTGCTATTTAACAAAATCACGCCTAATGGACATACCTGGGAACTTCTGGGCTCCAGCTGTTGCTCAGAGCCTTCCCTTGCGGGACACGACCAGGACTGCATGCTGACGTCAGTGGGCGGTCCCGCTAACGTCGGTAGGCAGTCCCGCTGTCGTCTGTGGGCAGTCCCACTGACATTAATGGGACGGCAGAGGGAAACACCCACATTTAAAGGAAAAATGGGCGGGGAGTGTCAAGACCCCACTCCCGTGACAAACGCGGAGAGTTCCCAGGTATGCTAATGTACCCCCCATCAACGACTGTACCACACTTTCTCTCACAATATAGAGATACCAAATCACCAATATGCAAAGTAGCTGTTAATAATGAGATGATGACCTTTGAAAAAATCTAATATTTATTGATAAAAAGAGACATGGAATTTAAATGTATAATGCCACAAAACTGAAGTCAGATGTTTATATAAATAACAGAGCTTTTTGTTAGAACAGATTTGGCAGCAAGAACGTTGATGCAGCAGCTAATATGATAACATTTTGGACTCTGGTTCTTTGAGTTCTTACATTAAACGTAACCAATGTTCATGTTAAATAAATAATTTCTACTGTACTCTATGAGTCACCTACTAAATTCACTCCATGTGGTCGCTTCCACTTATCCTTTAATAATAGCATTGCCTTCTCTTGTGTAGAATAAAGGAAATATTTTTTGAGGGTGGCACTGACTTCTTGCAGGATAATAATTTGTTTTACCAGTGCCTGCAAGACACAGCTAAAACCTGAAAGGTAAACTTAATACTGCATTTGTATGGACAAGTTTTACCTTGAACTAACTTCATGGGGAAAAAAATAAATTAATTTCTGTAACACGGACCTCTAAAGTCCTAGTGATACTCGTCTCCCAAAACCTTTCTTTTGTGATGATGTCTAGAATTACACAACTAGCAAAATAAAATACACTTATTCCAATTGGGATATGTCTAAGCCATAAATATAAGGACACACGGTATGTCATTGCACGCCTGCGGTTTAATTTACAGATTTTGGGTACTGCAAAGAATTGGATCCTGATTGTACCACCGGCAGACATACTGTTTAATCTTTTTAGATCTGTTCAGTTCAGGGTAGTATCTGGCTCATGCAAGTTCATCTGACAACGACAACATTACCATACTGTGAACAAAAATAGATGACAAAAGCCCTCCACTAGGATTACACAAAGCATCATAAAAATCCCTATCAGGTTTGTAGCCTATTTATTGAATGTTACCACCAAAAATATTACCTTGAGAGGGTTCCCTGAGGGTATGGGTGCCACTTTTATAGAACAAATTGGGGGATAGTGCAACACCTTTCGCTCACACAGACCATATTACAAATGTCACAAAGAATATGCAGATGCTAAGAACCAACGCTGTTATTAACCACTCAATAGCTTCTCTCTGTCGTCTAACTATTTGCTTCACGGTTACTATCAGACGATACATATACCAGGTGTGTAGACCTGTCTGCAAATTCCGAGTTCCTGAAACAAAGGGTCCTGTTTGCTCTCCATTCGGCAAATGATTGTTTGATGAAGAAATATCTACAAAAGAACAAAATGGTTAAGAATACTTAAAGCTTACTGTGTTTGCGTTTCTAATCAGGGTTGTTTTCATCTAATAATTAACAATTATTTTCATCAATAGCTTTCTCTAGAGATCAACAAAGTAAGTAAATGTTAACAAATACGGTAATAAATACACTTTACAATAACAAAAGCAAAAATGGCATTATGTAAGACTTATACACCACTATAAAATAAACAATTAATTAGACATACTCTGCTTCCACTGATGACACTACGTCTTACAGAATCCATGGCATTTATCAGATGCATGGTAGCGCCATAGCAAAAGGGGAAGCCCTGGAAGGGGCGAAATCCTAGGAAGAACGGCTTGACTGGAGCAGGATAGGACCAATTCTTAGTAACATTAAGGGGTTAAAGTTATTAGCGGGTTCTGTAGCCACCGTGCTAGCGGGAGAGCTCGGTGGCTTCAGCGTTGCGAGTGTTGTTGCACTGTGTCCATACTAGGGTTGGTTAGAAAGGTACACTTTGGGTGAGTTAGAACTAATTTGAGTTCAGGTTGAATTTAGTGCTTAAAGGAAGCGTGGTTTTGGTAAATAAGCATCAAACTTATACACTGTGTTATTACTATATTATTGTTTGAAATAATTGTTATTGACTGTTACGAACTTCATGTAGTGTCGCAGTGTGTTGCGAGAGTGGTCACTGTTGCCAATTATTTCATCCAGTGGAAGTAAAATCTGGGAAATAATAAATTGTGTTTGTCTCTTTTGTTGGTGCATAAAAAGGTCCTGAGACAGTCCACCGGTTAAGGCAGCATGATAACGGCTTTGGAATTTCTGAGTGCTTATAGTTATAGACTATGTGTGATTTACTAAACCCTGAACTAGTAAGTGACATTAGACACCCTTAGACACACCAGCATAGCTCAGGACTATCCTGAGTCCCTATAAAACCATACTGAGTTTGTAACAGAATTCCGTAGGAACTAAGCTATGATTTAAAAAGGTTTAAAAATGGTCACCCATCACAGTTTTTTCTTTGTTTTAATATGAGTGTCAATTTAAGATCATAAAGGGGCTATGTGTTATATATTTATGGGCATTTTCACCATATATAACAAGCTGAGCACTATAGTGCATTATTATGGTTTTATGCTATGATATGGAGCCCCCTGGTGGTTCTGCATGGACTTGCTGAATGCCAATAATTGATCACCCCTTGGTTTTTATGTTCTGTGCTAAAATGGCCCTTATGATGAAATGTATTTGCATATTTATCCTCATAATGTTACCAGGATCAATTACTGACTTTTTAAAAAACACACTTTTTAAAAAAAAAAAAAAAAAGCCCATCACAATTGTTATAAATGCTCTTTCCTATTCCCATTAGTCCCTGTATGGACCATAAGTGCTATGGAGCAGGAATCATACATTCAACTATTTCTCTCTCTGACAGCAAAAGTGCTACTAAATGTGGAAAAAACCCTAAAATCTGTCTTGAGGCTGCATGGCATAAGAGTATTTCCCACTGTTGGGCTGGGTTTGTTGATAGGTAGACTCCTGTGGCTGACAAAAGTGTGTTATCTTTTAGACTTCTCAGGTTCTTAAACCAAATATCAAACCTTTATCAAAAATGTTTGCCTAATGTCAGGACAAAGTAAAACAAAATACTCAAACCCATACAAATACAGATAAAAACATGCAAATATTTGAGTGACAAAAAATAATTAATGGTTATTTTCTAATGGAAAATACGGCTAAATTGCTCAGGTTTTCACAAATGAACAAAATACAATCAGCAGTACTTGGTCTAAAGAATACGATGGTCATTATTAGAGCACATAATTACAAAGATCATAAATTATATTGCATTCTTTTAAAATACAAAACTAATTTAAATACAAAACACCATTTATACCATATTTTGGTTATGTGACTCAGCTCACAGATCCCATGGACCGAGACTTAAAATATTCTTTCTGTGGATGGCAGACAAGAAATCCTGGTATTTTTTCTGAAGTGTTTTATGTATTCCATATTACATGTTATTTAAGTATAAAAGAAACGAAAATGGTTGTGTCTTTTAAGAATGCCTAATTGACTATGTTAAAGTATAAAATAAAATAAAAAATTAATGATTACATCAAGAACACTGAATTATGAAATATTCTTCATTTTTAGACTTAAGTGGAATTCAGGGGGCATTGCCCGAATCAAAAAGAATGAGGGAAATTAGGTCTTAAACAAAATACAGGGGACATTTGGTCACCCAAACCAACAGGTCTAACCACAACTGTCTATTGTGAAACTTCACAGTTTTATAGTTCCTCTCCTGTGTTCCTCTAGCTTCTCCTACATCCTCTAAAAGGCAGTTGAACTCAGACAACCTGCATTAGTTAGAAGATGTTGAGTGAATGGAGATGGCAGCTCATGGCACCCACTTGTTTCTACACTTCTCTCTCTCCATGGATCCGTCTGCATTATTCTGGCCTAGTGTAGTCAATCCACAACAGGGCAGAACCTCGGCATTCACTACAGGGACAGCCCCCATCCCTTCAATTGGGGCTGAGGCATCACCATGTTGCCGATATAGACTGAAGAGTCCAGGATATCTCAGGGGAGAGCTGGGAGAAGAACAAGAAAAGAAACTGCAGAAAACAAGATAGAGAAGCAGAGACATGGAAGTGGTTGTCGAAGAAGGTAGAGAGACACAGAGTATGAGAGTGTGAGCAAGAAAGTATGAGAGAGTTTGTGGGAGTGAGAGTTGGTGACATAAATTTCATCCAAACCGAAAACGGAGGAAAGAAATTTGTTGTCTCAAAACAAATGGACTAAAACTAAATGAAAAATTTAGCAGAATTGTTTTAGTCCATTAAAAAAACCTGTAAAGTGAATTTATTAAAGTAACTACTGACTTCATCCGCGGTACCCCATTAAACTGACATACAAGTTTTTGGTTTGTAGGTGTAGGTTTGGAATTCCTGTTCTTACCCAGTATTAAATGAATACATTGTACTACAATGGTGACCACTATTGAAAGCAGTAGAGATCCCATCAAGTAGGCCTAAAAACAAAGAAAAAAAGAAAGTTTAATTTTTTTTTTTTTTTCCCAAAACTGTTTATTCAAGCACAGCGTATACATTAGTAAAACATTTGAGTTCAACATGAAGTAAATGTATCGACAGTCCAGAATGGAGAGATCTGATGTTAAAGTCACATCTAGTTGGTGTCGCATTGGAGTTACAAAGTATGCGGGGGCAACCCAGCCAAGGCATCATATCATGTATACAAAGTATGTGCAGTGAATTCAAATTGCAGTGTAGAGATAAGACTATACACTTGTGCTTTTTTTTGAGAAAATAACAAAAAATTAACAAAGACAAGAAATGAAATGAAAAATAACAGTAAACAAATGAGACCGAGCCCAGGAGAGGTATATTCAAGTACCACGCTTCGTCCGACCAAGGGGCCAAGCAACCAAAGCCATTGTATCGCATGTAGATTATGATTCACAACATAGCGATGGAAGACAAGACATATATACCATTAGTTAGGTAGAGGTTAATGCCCACGAACAAAACCATACAGTATGCTGAAAGACCAGAGTAACTTGACGTTGCAGTTTTGATGGCAGGGTGAGTATGTACGGTTCCCACATCTCATAAAATTTCTCACCACGTCCCTCCTTATCGCGTAGGACCATAGTCCATTCCAGAAACATGGCCTTAGTGACCTTATTCTTCCAATAAGATAAAGAAGGAGCTAACGGCTTTAGCCAGTGATCCAAAATAGATTTAACTGCTATCAGTATTAAGTAGTCTAGCAAGGCTATCCTGTACCTCCCCCTGATCTCTAATGAATCATAGATGCCCAGCAGAATATCAAAAGACATAGTAATGGGATCGCCACCCAGTATGGTGCCTATGACACGGCCCATAGACCTTCAAAAGGCGAGAAGGTTGGGGCAGGTAAGTAAGCAGTGATCCATATCAGCCGATATCATGACACACTTACAACAGTGGCATGGTGTATGGGGGGTAAATGTGGATAGCTGTCTTGGAGATATGTAAGCTCTTTGCAGCAATTTGAGTGTGGTGTCATGGAACCAAGAGGCTTGTAGGTTCTTCAGTCTACGAGTATAAGCTTGTAATAGATCACGTGTAGTGAGAGAGCTAGTATGGAGGATAGTAGACCATCTGGTGATGCCAGATGTGGAATCGGAATAATTCAGGGGATGGAAAATCGCCCTGTATAGAGTGGATATGGAGACTTTGCCTGAGTATGAGGGATTAAGAAGCAAATCCAATATATGGTTCCTGTGGGTGGGATGTATACGGGGTACGGTTTGTTGTAGATAATGTTTAGCTTGCATATACGGCCATATATGGGAAGGAGGTAAGGAGTACTTTTCCTTGAGGAAAGGAAATGTATGACAATCCCCAGAAGATGGGTTGAAAATATCTGCTAATAAGTTTATACCCTTGGCCCTCCAACTCTGAAATCTGGTGTCTGGACTTAGCCCTTGAAATTTACAGTTGCCAGTGAGAGGCAAAAAGAGCGAGTAGGCAGAGTTGCCATAGAGCGACCTACGGGCACTACGCCAGGCTTGTATAGTAGCCATTATAAGGGGATTAGAGCGACAGGAGACTGGGATTTCTCTTGTGGGAGCGTGTAAGAGATAATTTAAGCTCCACTCTAAACAAAAGTTTTGGTCTCGTCTCCAATCAGTGTAGTGGTCAGTGTGAGAGATCCAGTCCTTCGCAAACCGAAGAAGACAAGCAATGTTGTATAATTTGATATTGGGAAGGTTTAGTCCACCATTGGACTTTTGTTGTGTCAGTTTCTGAAAGCTAATTCTGGGCCTCTTTCCTCTCCATATAAAGCGAGAGTATGCGTTGTGTATTTTCCTGATATCGCGTGGGGATATTATTAGTGGTAGCATGCTGAGGCAATAGAGGAATCTGGGAAAAAATTACCATCTTGATGAGATTTACCCTTCCAACGAGATTAAGTGGAAGAGTGGTCCAAGCTTTTAAATCCGACAAAGATTTAGTAATGATGGGGAGCAGATTTAAGTCAAATAAACTGGATAAGTCTGTAGAAAAAACAATTCCCAAGTATTTAATGGAAGTTCGGGCCCAACGGAAAGGCCAGGATTGCAGATCGTCGGGAGGTCTAGGTCCCAACAACCACAAGGCCTCCGATTTATCTAAATTTATCCTGAGCCCAGAAATTAGTTCAAATTGTGTCAGGTAAGACAGCAGGATAGGGATAGTAGTATAAGGATTCCCGACGAAAAGCAACATATCATCCGCAAACGCGGTCACCCTCATCTCTCGATCTCCCACCTGAATGCCTTGATAAGATGGTGACTGCAATAAAAAGCGGAAAAAAGGGTCTAGAGCCAGGTTAAAGAGCACCTGCCTGGTGCCTTTACCTAGAGTGAAAAGAGGGGAGTTAAAATTATTAGTCCTAATAAAAGCTTTGGGGGTGGAGTAAATGGCCTTGATTTATTTATTAGTTATTTATTGTTTTTCTCCCTTTAAATAACGATTGTCCCCCAAATGGATGAAATAACTAAATGAAGCACAGCGTTCAACCAAACTGTTGTTAAGAAAAAAATTGACAGAATGATGTCTTATGGGAGGAAAGACATTGACTGGTTAACAAGGACGGAGCATACCGTATATCAAATGGTTACAGGAGAAATGAAAAAATAAGATGGGGAAGAAATCTCATAGCAAGTCATTTGTCTGCCTAGAGTACACTTTTGCATTTGTTTTTTCGGAAAAAGAATTTAATTCATAGAAAATACTAATAAAAACTAGCACATGAAAAACATAAGTGCTAGTTTCTGTTCTAATTTTGTTGGACCAAATTTACTAACCAGCTGTAAAATTATTGATATATAAAAATAGCTGCTAAATAGAATGCTGGTATTTCAAAACAAAAGCTGACATTGGTGGGCATTCCCGCTGAAGTCAGCGGTGTTCCCGAGGCGTTTTAAAGAAAAAAATGGGCGGGGAGCGGGGCGTGTCAAGACCCCGCTCCCGCGACCCGGAGGATTCGGGTCTTGCCCCGGAGAACTGGAGGAGCAGCGCTCACCCGGCAATCTCTGGGTCAAACCCGGAGAGTTCCCAGGTATGTGGATAAGCTGTCGAGAGTTGAACAAGGTCCAGAGCTTGGCTTCTTAGGATAGTCCTTTCAAAGATCTGTAAGGAGGAGTGTAGGGACCAAAATACTACACAAGAGGAGTAGAGGATTTGCCCCTTTTCAGGGATGGTGAGGTGGACTGAGCTAAGTGCTAGTCTTGGTCACCTCTGGCTTGTCAATACAGTTGAACATTCAGAACAATATACATATTTGTTGCATACCATGAATGAGTGTAACATGGACTTCCATGTACCAGTGACGTGAAGATACAGCAAAACCAGAGAACACGGGTTTATCGATTCATCGTGACTGTGTCCCTGACACCTGTATAACATAACATAACATTATTAGGCAGCAAAATCTCTGATGACAATCTTCTGTATAGAAGCCACACGGTAACAGCTCTTACTACAACCACTAAGTAGTTGTTTAATAAAAAAATATTGGGAGCTAGAGGTGAACAGACAGTGAAGTACCTTTCATACAGTTCCATCATGAGGCTGTCATTATTACTATACACAGACTTGTCAATCTTCAGATGCTGCAGAAGGTTTTCAGGTATAGAAACCCCTTCTTGAACAAGTTGGGCTAAATTAAAATACCCCTAAAAAACAAAAACATGACACATAAAAATATGTACTCAAGCAATGCAACAGACAAACTATTTAAAACATAAATCTGTAGTGTACTGTGCCAGGGTCTTCAACCAATATTGTTAAAAAGAAATCTGGAATTTCTACATGCATGTGTTGTCTACATGCGTCACGCAAACCTTCTCTGGATGCCAGAGAGAAGAATTCCCTGCAGCGCTGCTTTTTTCCTATAGGGTTGTCTTATATTCAGGTTTTTATAACTAAATTAATATTCAGATTTGGGGGGTCGTCTTATAATCAAGCAAATGCGGTAATGTGATGTTTATTCCATCCGGACATTTTTTTGAGCGGCCAATACTTTTTACATCTATGTGTGCTCTACATTATGAATGGACAGAATGCTGATATATTGTTCAATCTACCTATGCCTGCAGTGAGCACCGAGTAGCCAGCTGCCGACTACTGCCCCCCCCCATCCTTCATTACAACACAGGTGCCTCGTCTCAAAGCCAGCATAAATAACCAATTTGGGCTCATGCAATTCTCCCCTTCGGAAAGCAGGGTGAATAAAATATACTAATAGATATTTCTGCAAAAATGTATATACCTGTGCATCACCCTGCAGTGCGGCCTGTGTATACAGAGTCAACGATTGCTGTATGTCTTTAGAACGATTGCTGCTTCCCGAATAATAAAGATCTCCCATCTTTAATAAAGCTGCAAAGAATAAGATGAAGAGAATTACAGCAAAAAATTACTTGGGATGTTTAGGTGTTGGATTTTTGCACATGGAACATAAAAGTTTAAGTACTTTTGGTCAATTCTGGAGCCAAACATATAGTCCAGTACTGACAGTATATGCCTGCAACATAATGCACATACAACACATATTGCTACAATACTTTGCATATCAGTAACAATGTGATTTCTTTATGTAAATATATGTTAAACTTGGGTAGATGTGTCTTATATTCCTCTCTAGTTTCTAAAGTACTATGTATGTAAGTATGGTTTGGTTCTAACTAGGATAGTGGGGTAAATGGGGTATATGGCCCATCGTACTTGCATATGGATTTTCCATGTACACAGTTTTTTTAATAAGGATCATTCGTCTCACTAGGAGACGTAAATATGAATATTACGTTGCAAAGACGGCAAAATTGTTCATTTTTTATCTCTAGTCTATACCGAAAGTATCCTGTGTATTTAAGCTGCACACAGTGGTAGGCTTTCCACATGCAACTCAATGGAACTGGAATCCACCAACTCCTATCATCCCCAGCCAGCACCCTCATGGTGCATTGTTCAAGTCTGCAGGGCTTGTATGTGTACATCAGCTGACATATAATGGTTCAATGAAGTTATACCTGATTTTTCACATTTATGATAGGCTACCATGTTTTCTATTTTAATTTTGATATACTTTTTATAAAGGTTAAATAAATACCTACCAACAGGGGGAGGATTATTCTGGTATATTGAAAAGTTGTAGTATCTCCATATACACGTATCCCTAGGAAATATTGCGGTCGCTTTCTGAAGGAAAAAAAAAAAAATGATTTTATCAGTCCCACATAATATTAATGAAAACCGGACGAGGGATCCAACAAAGATACTTACAGAGCTTTCTTCACAGAGATAGGCCAGGTTTGTCTGCGCCACTTCAATGCCAGCCTCGGCGGCTAATGTGTAATAAAGGAAAGCTTCGTTCCTGAACAGACAATAAAGATTAGCTTAAAAAACAACCATTCAGCGCGTTTTCTGAACGCAGAGCAGACATAAGCCGATTACTGCAAAGGAGGCAAGTAAAATTATGAAGAGGATATAACGGGCCAGGGTGAGGGAGGTAAAGGCCGTGTACCATGGTTGCAATTTCAGGGTTTCTGAGCTCTTTACACTTGAAAGCTATTCCATTTTTTTGGCATTGGATTCCTTTTTGGTCTGTGAAACTGTTTTTGTGTCTCACTGCTTTGTTTACATAAAACAAACATTATAAACCAAGACCAGCAGAAGTCCTTATGAATTGCCAGTTTCTCATCATTTATTTTTATTAAGATCTGCTAAACCTATTAAAAAATAGGTCTAAACAGCCCCAGGACCTCTGCATAGGCAGTGAATGCTAGGGCATGAATTCACTTTGGTTTGGTGGACCCATTAATAATTGCCCTGTGCATGTAATGACATCAGTAGCTCTGCTGTTCCCTCGTTACTCTCGCTAAAAATCTGATCGCTAAAAATTTACTTTTCCAGAGATATTCCCCAGCTGTAGAACTTACAGACATCCATCCATATAGGCATTCAGTGCTTTCCTAATGACATGTCCAATATGTCCATTCTGTTCAGCAACGTAATTTGCCCAACTACAAGAGCAAAGAAAGTACGTTTAGTGGCAACAGAATGAACAAGGACTGATAATGAGCAGTAAATAACAACAATTTAAAATAATAAAGCATTGAAATGCAGCGTTTAATTGCCACTATTCCCTGCTGCTCTTACCCTATGGCTGCCTGCGGATCCCTTGGGACACCTTTCAAGCTCCCACTGATTAAATATTGTGATAGATGAATGGCTCCTTCAATATGGCCGCCTTCTGCTGCTATGGTGATCAACTCGAAAGCACGAGTCTGTGAAGGAAGGACTGGTTTACTAACAACTTAATTTATTATGCCCAGCAATAATCAAAAATCGGATACTTTAAACTTAATGTTATACTAAGAACTTAATTTATTAGCACCAGCACTAATGAAAATTTTAAATTAAAAACTTACGGTAATTTATTAACCTCAACACTAATGTATCATTTTGTTTGGCGTTCAAGAGAAAACTGGTAAAATTGTGTGCAGATTCAGTTGATTTCTTGATGCCCCAATATTTTAAACAAAATTTGAATACGTTTATTAAGTTTTTAACAATAGGTTAAAATGGTTTAATACGTTTTGTTTCTTTCTTCATTTTGAAACTTATTTTTTACTTGGAGCATTTTGTTGTGAAAGAAACTAACTACTGATAATTGGCCATTGCACATTGTATACTGAAACATGTCCTTTTGACGGTTTCAAATATATTACAAACAAAAGATTTAGTATATGATATAGCATGCTATGAATTACAGTATAATCAATGCTCATAAGCTAAGAAAAACATCAATTTTAAAAGAGGGAGAAGGTACATATTTCATGGGTTACACAAGTATTAAAAAAATCAATCAATAATTCAATAATTACACCTTGATTATTGATTGATTTTCTGCTTTTTGGAAAATAATAAGGTTATGGTTGTACTGCAACAATACTCACTTCATTGATTCCTGCATCTCCGGGATATATACCATTTAGATGCATAACTCCAAGGTTGAAGGCTGAATCCACGTTCCCCTTATTGAATGCTTTCCTCCAGTAGGCTGCAGCCTTACTATAGTCTTTCTTAAATGTGTGATAATACCACCCTAAGCCATTAAAAGCTTCATGCTGCCCCTGTTGATAAAGGCAGTTGCTGATTACAATACAACTTTTGAACTGTACATCCGTCCCCAACTAGCACAAGCTGTATACTATTGCTCATTGCTTTATATAGCACCATCATATTCTGCAGCGCCGTACAAAGAATTAACAATGAGACATAAGAAGTGCGTCACATAACAAGTCGGACTTAGAGAAACAAAAGGTGTGGAGGGCTTAAAAAATGATTGTCGTTCACTCTGCAAAGTGCCCACTAATCATTTTTTTAATATAATTAATTACAGCGCATTTTTACATTTGAGTAAAGTTTAAACATTTTGTTATTAATACACTGTGGCAATTTAAGATAGAAACATTTAAACATTCATGTCTAGATATTAAACAGAAGTTGGCAGGTCACCTTAGCAGCAGCTCTCTTCATTAGTTTCAGGGCAAGTTTTTTGTTTTTTGGTACTCCATCACCCTAGAAAAAATAGCTACAATTAACGAAAGGTAAGAAAACGTAACACACTTTAAACTGCAGGCACAATCTGAAACTACGTTTCATCAAACAGAATATGGCTAGAATGTTATAACCAGTTTTAGAACAAATCAGTAGTTCCTGTTACATATGAGCAAAACAACATTTTGTACAGATCCACAGCATCCCTGTCAATGTCTTCATAAGTTTGCCATGAGCAGTTGTCTTCTCCTAGAAGTATCCAGACCAGCACACAGATGAACGTGGCATGATAATTGTTCACATTACCTCATCCCCCATCCCTTCCATTAAATCAAGCAATTATTGTCCTTCTTCAATTTCACGTTTCATAACACTTAGACTGCCATAGTATCCGTGTAGAATAGAACATGACCTACAAACTTTGTATGGGGTTTTCTGCCCATGTTTCCACTCCTTTACCCTTTAACGATGACATCCCCACTCCTCAGCCAGGCAGTTAATATTTTTTTTACTATTATTATAACACATTATTTAGGCTAATCATTAGCACTTCTGTGAAAATCAACTGCCGTCTTCTCTTTCTGAATGATCTTGCACATCAAAATATGCAGTGTCTTAATGCTACCACAAAGTATATCTGATGGTCCATAATAGCCAAAGCTAAACACCAACATGAATTTAATTTAAACAATTGATCTGCCACTTTATTCACTGGATGGCAGCTACATGTTTATTGCCATGAAGAATATCCATGTATCCTTTCCCAGTAGACTGAATGGAACCAATGTTGCTTGGAAATGAAATGAGTTTGAATACGTTTTAAAATGATATACTAGGTATTGTGTATTCTCATTCATCTATCTGACTCTTTTCACCACTAGGATGCTCTTCAGAAGTGTTTGGATGTAAGAAAGATACTTTGACCGTCATAGGTCCTCATGATGTCACCCTGGAGATTGATCCCTCATTTGCCTTGGATAACACGGCAGACACTATATCCCATTGGCAAGTGGCTATTGTACTGTAAATTAACCAACAT
Source organism: Spea multiplicata (assembly GCA_009364415.1). Lineage (NCBI taxonomy): Eukaryota > Metazoa > Chordata > Amphibia > Anura > Pelobatidae > Spea > Spea multiplicata. The sequence continues at coordinate 28,562 of VKOC01016492.1, forward strand.
CGCGTAGCTACAGGGCCGGCCCTACAATGGGGCCAACTGGGGCAATTGCCCCAGGCGGCACTTTAGAAGGGGCGGCACTTTGCCGCCCCAAGCGTTTTTTTTTTGAAGCGGAAGAGAGAGAGAGGGGCGCCGAGTGGTTTTCGCTTACCCGCTCAGCGCCACTCTCTCTCTCCTCTGCGGCGAGTCTCCCTCTTCGGTCTTGGTGCCGGCTTGTAATGCTGAGCGCCGGAAGTGGCATCAATTTCCGGCGCTCAGCATTACAAGCCGGCACGGTGGCAGAGCAGGGAGACTCGCCGCAGGACTCATCAAAAGGCAAGTACCGGGGGGGGGGGCGTCGGCGAAGTCTAAAATGCACGCCCCCCCCCCCCCCCGGCGAGGGGGCGGCATTTTAAACTTCGCCCCAGGCGGCGTTGGGCGTTGGGTCTTCGGCCGGCCCTGCGTAGCTAGAAGTCTATCCTTAAGAATAGTGTATTCATGGTGAAATCCCAATACATTTTAATAAGAATATCATTTATATACAAACCTTTAATAGCAGGATGGCATAGTCATACATTATCACTGGGTCCTTATTCTCCAAGGCACCTCTCTCATACCACTCCATGGCTGCATCTTTATTCTTGGACACACCTTGCTGTCCCCAGTAGAACATCTGTGCCAATCGGTGCTAGAAGATAATAAATAACAATTAACCAGTGGCAATTCTCTATCCAGTACACTAGACGGGACATCGTAAAACCATTCACCATCACCCAGTCAGACACTTTCTTTCTTTCTGATGGTGGAAAATATCAGCATCAACAAAACTGGATGTATTATTGACACAAAACATTCAAATAATATATGTTTTTCTATTCTTGAAATTACAGTGCTAGTGGTTCTGAATGTTGACATAACAAAAAGAGTAGTGCTAAAGTGAAGTGTTTTTCGCAGTTCCTCAATACATATAATACAAAGCAAAAAAATACATATAGTGTAATAATGTTATTTTGAAAGATGTCCTTTCCTCTCTCATGTTCTGCACACTTTGTGGGAGTTGTAAATACATACAATGCATTGTAGCAAATGTCAGATAAACGACACAGAACAGATTTTCCTTTCATTTTGAAACAAATGCCAATTTCTAGTCCATTAACACTTTACAATGAACATAAACAGAAGTCAGGGTCCTTAAGTAAGCTTGGAATATATTTGTCCCAACATGTATTTAGTCTGGAGCAAGTATATGTCAGTTTTTCTAAAGCTGCAGCTGCAGGTAGTCAGGGTGAAAATTCTTCACGCTATCGCTCAGGGTTGCTTGGTTCACCCAAGTAAAAACCAGTTCATACCCCAAATGCTGTTTTTAAATACATTTTTGATATGTAAGAAGTACCATTTCACCCACTGTGCCGCAGACTTTGTAACCTGAACATTCTAAGATGACGTTTTGCTTGGATTACTGTGTGAACTGTTGGCCTGTTAATTGGTGGAGAGAGTCTTGGGGTATTATTTGGTCCCATTGATGGAGTAGATTTTTTTGTGTTGGAGTCTGTTACGATTCTATGATATGTTAGGCTTATTAGACTGCTATGTGATAGTTACCTGGGCATGCACATCTCCTCTTTCTGCATTCTGCTTCAACCACAGGAACAAATCATCATTCTCTCTAGTTTGCTCTTTCAGCATCTCATCATCCATTAGCCTTACAGCTTCCACAAATGCCTTGAAAAAAATGTAGAGAAAGGTGTATTCTCTTTAAAGAAAAATAACATGTTTCACATATGGACTGGTGCAGTTACATTTGGATATTACACCTAATAGGTTACTTTGGGTGCAAGAACAAATGTCTCCCAACACTATATAATATATATATATATATATTATATATATATTATATTCAATTAGCATAATAATCAAGCTGCACACCATAAGAGCCAAACTGCCATAAACTATATAATATTATCTATCTTTCTATTACATAAACTGACTCTAAAATGGTACATACATACTGACTCTGATATCAGAACAAACCACCAAAAGCCAATACCCATTACTTCCCTAGTAATCTAGTCATATAGCACTACTCAATGAAAAATGGGAAAAGAGAAAAAAGCAAAACATTTTTTTTTAAAAATGTAAACAAAATCAAAACTCTTCACTGCCTACCAAAATAATAATGAAAATAATAAGAGTATATTGTGTATTGTGTTAAAAGGCCAATGCATGTGGAGTATTACTGTACATAGGGATGTTGCTGAACAGAAAATAAATGCTTTATTGCTTTCTGGTGTTTGTAGGATATTCAGGATATTTAGTTCCCATTTGTTGTATTACAAGTGATCTGTCATGTATTTTGTTCAAGAATAAAGTGGAACGATAAAACATATTTTGATGCTGTTTACCTGTTCTTCATGCATTGTCCAACGATCTTTTGGGGTCTTCTTTGCAATACTAATGTAATAAGCATATGAAAGTCCGAAATCCAAAGGATAGTTATCCACTACTTGGAAATGATTATATCCAAGTTTCAACAACGCAAGCCTGTCGCAATTCTGTGCTCCAACCAGACTGTATAACAGACCCTACAAATGAGAAGAACAAAAGTTTCATGCAACCCCTGCCATCCATAGCTATACTTATTTGCATGTAATGTCCCTTAAGCAGTTTTTTTACCTATCCTGCTGAATTTATGTAAATGCAGCACTTGCTTGAGTTAATGAATAAACTCCATCGTATTGACTGAAGTGAAGATTTTGATATCGATATTTAATATCTCACAGTGAATGTGACATATTAAGGGAAAACCATCTTGATGGTTATAAGCTCTCATTTTCAGCAATTTAACAGGAATTGTTTATCTGTGTAACAGTATATATTGATGTACAGTATTTTATATACCTGGACCGGATCAATAGCTACGCCAAGGCCTATTTCATACATAACAGCCAGGAGGTAAGATGCTTTATGAAGACCCAAGCAGCTTGCATCCTCAAGGGCGGGAACCACAGACCCAAAATGGCGCAGATGATGTGACTGCTTCTCCATTGCATCATCATATATCTTTTTCCCAGTCTCCACAAGAATGGTGTTAGGGTGATCTAAAAATAACAACGCGGCATTGTAAAGCAATTAGAAATTATAAAGCAAACAAAAAAATGTTAAAAAGCAGTCATGGCCTACAAATGAAAATGTGAAGTACATTTACATACTGGCTGGTATGTGCCATTTTCTTGATGAAATTTTATTACAACCAAATGCATTTTTTCTTTTATGTGTATGCCTCAACGCATTAGCAATAAAACATAATTTGATTAAACCCCTGATTAAATATGTATCACGGCATGAACAGAATGGTGGTGTTCGAGTTTAAATTCACTTGAGACTATTATACCTTTAACAAAAACACTGAATAATTTGTCATTATACCTACAAGAAGATATTTGTTTCTTTCTGCTTTTCAGGAACTAATTCTGCAAGGTCCTCTTATTTCCCCCTTAATCTTTAAAGTCTTTCTCAGAAAATCATAACAGTGCCTCTTGATTATTTTAAACATTTAAAGGCTGACAATGATTCTACATTTTTTTGCCCCTATCTCCACTTTACTCTTCTTCATCATTTTTACTCCTTTCCTGCTTTCTACCCCCATTATGCACACGTATACTCCTGAAACATCATGCACCATAGCTTCCCCCTGCTGCTCCTTCTAAGTAGTACGCATAGCATATGATGTCCATGAGTGGGATGTGTTGAGGATCTGGTCTGGTATGATTACTACACAAAAGTGTACTTACTGCATTACACTCTCTGTATGCTACGGTTTTTCAGAGAAGAGATGGCGTTTTGTCTACGTATTAGAGAGCAGTATTAGGTTTATCATATCTTGGAAAATGAAATACTAAACTTTATACTCATATAGTAAAACAACAATGAAAAGGCAGTGTAATTGACTATAAATGGTGCTCAAAGTATGGTAGTGTGTGTGTATAGGTGTGTTACTTTATATAGGTGAATAGGTATGTGTGTGTAAGTTTGTCCGTATGTTACTGTGCAAGTATTGTAGCGATAGAGTCAGTATGTATATAAAGTGTGTGTATTTTATGTATACTATATACACTGACTAACACTATAGATATATACACACACAGACTATATATATATATATATATATAGTATATATATATATATCTAATATATCTATATATATATAACTGATATATATATAATAATATATATAGTATATATATCACACAGTATATAGTGTTACTCAGTTACTCAGGTGTGTATTTGTGTATGTTGTTGGATAATGTGTGCTTTTAGTGTGGTGTTAGCATACGTGTGCATATGGTGCTGTGTATGTTACTGTATGGTATTAGCATAGGTGTGTACATCGGCATGTAGTGTTAGAGTTTGTGTGTATTGGTGTATGAGGTTGAAATACCTGTGCATTAGTGTATGGTGTTAGCATGTGTGTGTGTGTTACTGTAAGCTGTTAATGTTTGTGAGCATATGATGTTACCATGTGTGTGTCTGTTACGGTATGGGATTAGATTGTGTAAGTGTATGGTGTTAGCATGAGTGTATGCGTGTTATGATTTGGCGTTCGCCTGTCTGTCTGGGTGTCAGCCTATGATGGTAACGTGATTTTGCGCATCAGTTGTGAGTATAAGGTTAGTAATGCCTGGGAGGGGGAGAGGAGGAGCAGGAGAAAAAAATCTGTATGTAAGTGTACGGTGGTAGATTGAGTGTGTGTTAAAGCGAGTTTGCGTGTTATGTATGCGTGTTGGTTATAGGAGGGCCATGAATAACACAGACATTACTTACCCTAGGCTTGCCCCTAGGCGTGCTTAAGGTCGTATAATGGGTGGAGCAGTGGGTGGGGCAGTGGGATGGAGATGGGGCAGGCTGATGGGAAGGGCATGGGGTCCAGGCGTTGAGCACGAACAGGGCCAAGATTTCTGATGGCCTCTAACTCTGGGACCAAAATCCACACTGGGCACCAGAGGGAAGCAGACATTTTAATGTTTGCACTAAGCTTTTCTTATTCATCATTAATGTATGTTTTAATATGTGTACTTCTTAAACAAATATGGTTTAAGAGAACAAGATAAATACCTGATGATGGTGATTTTCTAGTTTCCAGAAAATTAAATATATTTCTAAACTGGTTTCTTTCCTCCTGTTTCCAAGGAAGTCCTGGGCAGACAAGTTTGCGTCCATATTTGAAATAGAGGTCAACATAATAATTTATGGAAGTCCCTGTCAATAGAACATTACATGGTTTAGTCACATTTCGTCCGATCAAGTTCAGCTCAGTGGTATACTGGGGAGCCCCAGCGGGAGACATCCCCTTTACGCTGCAGAGGGTCTGCTAACTCCTAAATACAATACAGGGCTCATCACTGGTTCTCAGGGTGTGTTTACAAGTCCGTAACATAAAGACAATTTAAAGAAAGCATCTTTCATAATACAGAACTGAAATCATAAAATTGCATACAAAGAGAACCAAAACATTCTAACCACACAGGGCTATCTTTAAAGTTAATGCAACCTATGTTTTCTGTTCCCAGGATTTCCCTGCCCTATGGGCTGGTTACAAGGGAGATCGCAACCTTCATAGACTGCTTTAAAGGGCATTGCACAACTTTATGACACCGTGCACTGACTGAATATGATGTCATATGCAATACTTTACAGTGAGAATGGCGGCCGTGGAGGGGGTGGCGCGGGGTGGTGCCCTGAGGCCCGATGTCAAAAGTAAATAAAAAGAGGAGTCTGAAGTTAGAAAGATGAAGGATCATGTGTTAAAACTCATAGGAAGGATAGTAGATAGGTGGAAAAGCCTTCCCATGAAAGTACTGCCGACAGACACAATAAAGGGATTCTTGGGTTGTGCATAGTTACCCTAAAGAAAATGAAAACTACTTATTAAAGAAACATGTCTCATTTAGTTAGCATAAATAGTTATTGTAAATGTACCTTCTGTTTGCAGTTCTTGAGTCTCCCTCACAATGTTTGTATAGGTATACACAATCTCCTGAATTGTTGCACACCTCTGGTAATATTTATCTATCCGCTGATAAATCTCATCTTTAGAAAGTGGGTTAAAGATCTAATAAAAAAAAAAAGAAAGAAACATCCAGCTATGAATCTGCAAAAAAATGAAATAATAAAACAACTTTCCTGCACTGTAAGGAGCTTTCGCAAAATAACAACAGAGTATTGAAGTGCTTTCCAACTGGTTACAATGTAACCCTCATGGCACTAAATCAGCCTGAGACAGAAGTGAAAGTACTGTATGAGCAAACATAATTGCTGTTTAGGCCCTCATTGCTTGGTGGTGCCCCATCTATAGATCAATGTTGCAAAACTACGATATATATATATATATAATATAACTACAATGATTAATGTAAATAAATACATTTTTTACCTCTTCTGTGTCCAAGGCCCTCATACGGTAGTATTGGACAGGTCCAAAGAATCCATCAATACCAAGAACATACTTGCTTCCTCCAAGAACAATGTATCCATCAGTATCATCAAAGTAGATATCCTCCTCCACACTGAATTAGAAAAGGATGTGTATTTGTAATAATGATTACAATGAATTTAATGGTGTATAAGGGAGTTGCATTTAACTTTACCTAACCCTAAGGTTTGTTAGCAGATTTGGTACAGGCTATATGATCTATGTAAGTTTTTTAGACTTACTATTGTGATTTCTTTGTGATAACTCTACAAATGGAGGCATTTGATGTCAACTGCCAGTGGACAAAGACTTAAACACAATGATAGCATTAGAGTTCCTGGGTCAGCATTGGCTAACCCAGCCATAACGAAACTAGAAAAGGTTTGACCCACATTGGTAAAAGTACTACCATAATTTAGTGTAACACTGTATTGTTTACTTACTTATAGGATTGATAGCCGTGGCTTTCCAAGTGTTCTCCAACATGTGTTGTTAATAATATCTAAAGAGAAACATAATATATACAATTTAAATGTAAAATCATAATCAATGTTAAAGCATAAAAAGAATCAGTTTAAAAGTAATAAACCCATTGCACTGATCCTCCATACATTTGTGGAAACAGTTTTTGCTACTTTGTAAATAAAGGGGACCAGATCACAGTCAAAAACTTTGAATAAAGCAAAAATGTTTTATAATTGATGCATGTAAGGAACATAAGGAAAGGAGAATTGGATGAGATATGACATCATTGTCTAAACAGCAATACGGTAGATTTGCTGAAACGTATAACTAAAATATAAACAATACATCAAATGTTAACATGCCACCTGCTGTATGTACACAGAGTTTTATGTTCTACTCATATATACACCGATATATATGATTTTTGTTTTAGGGGGCACAGGGAAAGCTTGATAGATCCGGTTAAAGTTTGGCTGCTAATTATTTTAAGAAAATAGTGTAAATAGATATAAAACATACAAAACATAGAAAAGCACCCAATACCTTTCTTCCATTAATTGTCAAGTCCAGACGGAACCATTCATAAAGGGGAACCTGGAAGTTTGTAAGGATGGCCACATCGGCTCCCGTAACAAGTCGCACCTGGACATGGACTTTTCCTGTTGTAGTATAGATGGGGTAAGTGAGACGTTATACATACATGGCTTATTACATCCTATAATTTAAAGTAAATTATTTTTTTTAATAAATGTCACATACAATAGGAATGTTAGACTAAAGAACCTTACTGATTCATAGATATATAATTATAATACTGAAAACTGTGCAAAGGCAATACACATATGAACTTTAAAATGATAGCCAAAGCCAGCTTTAACCTTCATTTTGCAGGAAATACTCAATAATGCAAAAAGGCCAAACTGCTATTGCTTGTCTGTCCCTCTCATTCCCAGATTTATCGGAAGACTTTTCTTCATTGAGTAAGTTTGAAATGTTATTATCTTGTTACATTGAAATAAAACAACAATTTCTACTGTTAACAAGTATGTTTTGGCAGGAAACATCAATGCATAGATTCTAGAAATGAATGATATCTAATGACGTCTTCCATAAAGACTTAAGTGGAGGCCTTCCTAGGAATCTCCTTGTAGGTTATGTAGGCTTAGCTCAGCTCAGCCCCTTTTGCAGTATAAACTCACTTGGAGTTTTTAATGGATCATATAGACTTTTGAGCTGAGATGTTCATCTCAACCTGCAAACTCAGACTTGTGAATAATAGAAGGTAAACCCATCTAAGGAATTCATCAAAGTAAATAGTGATTAAAAAGAACACAATAGATGGGATTCCATTTTTTGTTTATACCATGTGAAGCATATTTCCTAATAATTTGTATTAAGGCAAATTATATATATTTAAAGACAAACAAACATTTGTTTCTATGGTTATTATTGCAACTTTAAGCGCACCAGAACAATGATAAACTAATAACCCCACAGAGAACCTGAGCACTTAGAAAATAGGGACATCAGGAGAGGAAGGAGGGTTGCATTGAGAGTAGCTTAATAGTTTGGTTTTGTTTGTCTTTTTTGGGGGGCTTAAAAGCAGAAATGGTAGGTAGGAGGTTTGAACTAGATGGACTTAGGTCTTTATTTCAACGTAAAAGTTACTATGGCTGCACAAAGGGTCACTTGTTGCAATATGTAATCAGTATGTAATCTGGTAGAGCAAAAATAAGTAAATAGTAGTAATAGTTTTACTAGAACTTGCTTTGGGTGCACCAAGGATATCATAACTCAATGTTATCATCATATAACTTACAGTAACTCTTCTAGACACCATTTCAGCATTTATAGTGTATATTCAGCAATATAATGTATGAGAAATGTATGGCAATGTTAAAGCTTTTGAACTGCACCTGCACTAACCAGACACACATTTCCAGATAAGGTATGTGCACATCTTCATTAGTACAAGTATTATTATTATTATCTGTTATTTATATAGCGCCAACAATAGATTACATATATTAACGGGATATGACAACACTGATACATTAGGTGGACATCTTACAATCTTGAGGGAATGGGGTGAAGACAAACGTAAGGAACAGATTAAGGTGAGGGGTAGCGTGGGGTTGTATCAGTGACAGAGAAGTTCTAGCAACTAAGATGGTGCGGCTTCTCTGAAGAAGTGGGTTTTGAGATTTTTCTAGAACGTTGGGAGGGTGAAATCTGAAGGTCCGGTGGAAGTAGATTCCAGAGATATGGGGCAGCAATATTTATTTACTTGCCTTTCTGTGTTAAAAACAGCAATGGAGTCGCATACATTTTGTTAGAATCAACATGGTGGAAAATCCCACATTCTTTGCTTGTGCAGAAATCTAGCAAATAGAGCCATAATGAAAAAGTAAATCTGCAATAAATAAAGAAAAAATACATTTTAACCCTTTGCTTGGTGATAATGTGATGTATTTTCACAAGGGAGCATGATATGATAGGTAGATCTAGGCAGACACCCTTACATTGGGTTATTATTAACAAGTTGTTGTCTTCTTAGCTCCAGCTCTCTGTTCTTAAATCTGTCCTGTGTTAAAATGACTCCGTTGTGTTCAGTGCTTGAAGCAAGTGGGAAATTGAGCATCCTTACTGCATCTAAAAGAGAAAATCACGTTATGAGTCTTTAATTAGCAATGTGGACACTAGCAAAGGACCCGTTGCTGTTTGAGCTATCTTTTGTGATTAGTTGACAGTTTTTGTAACATTAAAATTGGATAGCTTTGCAGCCACTGTTAGAATGAAATTATATGTCATTTGCAGATAACCAGTTTTAGGCGTACTTTGTAACATCTATCTTAGACATCCAGCCAGACACTTTGACTAAACAAAGTATATGGACCTCATTGGCGCTGCCATAAAGAATCAGCTCCGTGTGGTCTTTGAGCAAGTAAGGTCACCAGTGGCTGGCTGGCTTGGGCATCAACTATTGCCCACACCCAGGCTGGTCTAAACTTCCAACTTGGACAGGCCCACTCATGGAGGTGGGTCACGTGGTAGTGTGTGAGCAGCCATAAGTCAAGGCTACTGGCAGGTACGAGTGTGGTGTGATGGAGTAGGTTTGTTTTAGTGTGTGTTTTATTGTTAGTATGTGAGTGTGTTAGTGAGTGTTAATGTTAGTGTATGTATTTTAAGTTTATTTGCTAATGTGTGTGTTAATGTATTACAGGGAGTATGTAAGTGCATGTACTATCGTATATGTTATTTGGGGGGAGGGGTCAAAGGGTCGAGTGGATACCCAGCTCTACTTGCCCCAGGCTAAAAGGTGCCGGCCCTCCCTTGAAAGTTACCTCAAAATGTGACATGACCGACAACAGCTTCTAGGTTTGTAAATAAAGGACGTTTACAGGAAAAAAATTGATAAAACCTTTTTTTTTTTTGGACTGTCTATGATTACCCACATTGTTGTATACAGCACCAGATTTTATGTTCAAGGAGGAAAATATTTTTAACTACAGGAGTTCCCCTTTAAGTGGCTTTTCAGTAACTAATGGGCTTATCAAAAAAGAGGATGCCTCCAACTGATAATGAAATACTATGTTAACACTTAGTATAATATAACAACTATACATTTTTAAAACATTAAGTTTGATCTACAGTTGTCCACATTATCTACAGTTCATGGTAAAGATTGGGGTCTTTTTCTAGAAATTAAACTAAAAAAAGTATGTTAATTAACTGATTGAATCACCGGCAGTAGTTTAAATACCAAATACAGCACTCTACACCAGTTTATTTAACTGGTTTCTTAACATTAAAACGGTGAGGACCATATGGTAACATTTACATAATGGAATTTGCCCTCGCCGTAGTATCCACACCATATTGTTCTTTGTCGCTATAAACAAACCTAATAAACCCATAAAAACATAGCAGCTAGATAATCATGCCCCTGCTTTGTAAATAATAACCTTCTTCTGTGCTTCAGTCTCTTTTCCAACATGGTGGAGATGTGTCCCTGCTGGTAGTAACAGATAAAAACTACCACAGATGTGCACTGCAGGTTGTTGAGGATGTATATAGTATATCGCTCTCTGGCATTTTGTGATAGAAGGAGGCCACACCAGCGTTAGTAGATACTTCATCTCACCAAGCAGAAGCTATACGGAGGCTATAGGTGATAAGCCAAGTCAGAACTATCACAAAAGTACATACAAAATGGACATTTATGATATATAGTATAATCTGACCCCATCACGATAGTTTTTTTTTGTTTTGTTTTGTTTTTAGGAAATAGTTAAGAAACATCTTATGTTTATGGCCATGTCCCACTCACCAGTTTCAAATGGGCAGATGGGAAATCTGATTTCTTTTTTCCTCCACATAAGCTCAGCATACCATGTTAGACATAGCTGGTGATCTTTGTAAGGACGTTGAACGGGTGAAATCGGTTCCAACACGGCAAATGCATTTGCCACTGCATTTAAAACTGTTTCGTTGTATTTTCTGTCTGTGTGTTTTGGATCAATGTGCACCAGCCAGGCTCGGACTACAGTATAATACACATCAATTGAGAGCTTCTGAAAATAGTCACTACGATAAACCATAATGTTTGGAAATATCAAGTTGACGGTACGTGTCCATAACTCATGGAGGATCTTTTCATTCTTCCACTGCTTCTTAAATACTATAATACCTGTCCTGAATTCTGATGAAGCCATGATGTCCACATGGATTGTGCAGGGCTTGGTACACATATACTCCACAGAAATATCTGCATTGGCAGCTTGTGTTGGAAAGTTTCTGATTTCAACAAAATCCTCATAATCAAAGCATTTATTGGGTTGTTTTGAAACAGATTTAGTCTCCTTGGCAGAACATAGCAATGGAACCTGAAGAGAAGAAGAGGACAATCTCAGTTCAAAACACTATGGTTAAGGCATGATTAAAATCAATCTGTCATCTGTAAAATGAAAGTTAATACATTAAAATTGAGGGTTTTTTTTGTGCTTAGAATATTATATCATCCAGCATGCATCTGCTTACTATTCCTTCTATATTTTATAGCTGTTACATAATATCAAGAGTTTAAGATAGATGTCCTGTATGGCCCTAATGAAAATAACAATATTCCACTGGTTTCCATGAGTTATCAAATATTGAATTCTACTATTAAAGGTATGGTTTTTATCTTTAAAAATTGCACCATTATCACATATATACAATATAAAATAGAGTTTGCATCAGTCTAAACAAGCGCAATTAAGAATTATATATTAACCGGTTTTGCCCAGAATTAAATGCGTCGCAATCGTATGGTGATCTACACTTACCTTTATGGAGTTTAATAGAACTTTATCTCACCAAGAAAACGGGACTACTGCATCATTTATTGTAATGTAAGATGCTTCATTTTGATTAAAAGTATTTACTATTTACACTATCATTGAATCCTCTTTTTTCCCTATTTCTGGCACATTGACACTCTATTTTCTGTTGTTTATCTGTTTAAATTGATGTTTGACACTTCAGCCATTATGCATTTTTTCTGCAGAATCTTTATATACATTTGCCCCTTTCCACATCCTCGGCCATATGCCCTGCAGGAGATGTGTTTGGTGGAACACATCTCCATGCTTGTGATATACTTTTCTCCAGCACTGAATCAGTAAGCATCGCAGGGAAGGATCTCTTCAGTGCTCCAATGGAAACCAAAGCATTTTACACTACAGGATACTATGGGGTACTTTACTAGGGCCATTTTGATGCTTTTCAGGCAGCCATTTGATCTCCAATATATTTGATCCTCAATATTTTGTTTTAAAATATATTTGTATACCCTGCTGGTGCCAAAACCACATGGAGTATGGGATATGTCACTGTAACGGGTTCACCAAGAGAGCTGTATTAACTCCCAGAGATCACCCACATGTATCCTCCTCTTGTCCCCGGAATCACTTCCAGCACCAGCCAGCATGCGCACCTTGGAAGCCTGCTATGTGTACCCAATAAGTAGACACAACTACCTTGAACTGAGTACAGCAGGAATGAACAGTTTATTGATGTAAAACATAGACTGATATAGCCACAGAACCTTATTAACATAAATTGACATTGATAAACAGGTAGACAACCCAACCGTTAATCCCCAGACAGCAATCCTATTGATGGGATTAATTAAACAATGGAGTTCCTGCCTGTTTGGTAGCCGGACTGGAGCCATCTCTGAGTACCTTGGGGCCTTGTATGACAGGTCATTCTGTCACAGTCACTGGTACTCATTAAGCGGTCTAAAATGTCCTTGTATGCTGTAGCATTAACATTAACCTCAACTGGAAGAAGCCTAACCATAAATTCACCTGCAAGAACCTAAGTACAAAAGAGAGGAGGGCCTTTCCACTTTTTAACAAGCTGAGCTCAGCTATACATACACACTAAGATTATATGCATTCTCAGCAGTACACATAGCTGAATAACAGGGGGAAATACAGATGTTTGTTAACTGCAACTTGGTAAGTTTTTTGTTCTGGTGAAATCTGGACACTTGGTGTATTATTTGAAACCTAAGTGACACTGGGCTATTCTGGGCTATCACAGAGGCAGAATTACCTTGCACAAAACTTTTGAGTAATTATCTTGTGTGATTCTGCAGTAGCAGACAAGAACCACGACTTTTGCATTAAACCCATTTCCCAGTCTTTTTTTACCTTTCCTTTAGAACTCATGCTAACATAGAAACACAGATTGTCATGGCAGATAAGAGCTAATTGACCCATCCAGTCTGTCTATTTTGAAACCTCACACTTATTTCAGGATTTTTCCAAAACAGGTTTCTGAACATCCCATTCTGGAATACTTTATCTATACTATTAATCTTGGTTTAAAAAGGCAGTACAATAGATTCTCTACAGGGATCAGATAAGCAAATTGCTTAAAAGCTTGCTTAAGCGTCACAATATATTTGGGATCTTTAGTGACTGGGTTCAGTGTCTTAGGTGCTGATGTAAAGAAAGGGGGAGAATATTGTATGTATGTATGTATAAGTATGTGTGTCTTTATATGAGATGATAATGAAACATTTTGTTCAGTAATACAAAAAATAAAACATTGAAAAACATAATTGTATATTTATTGATAGAAAGACATAAACAAAGCCCAGAGTAATTAAATGGTCACACAGTTTTGGTGCATTGTAAAAGCCTCAATAAAGAGTGAAGAAAAATGCAACAGGCAGATGAAAAAAAACTACATGGAAAAAATAAAAACATGTAACTCTTAAAATATAAAATATTTTAAATGGGAATCTTTTTAAAATTAAATTCCATTATTTAAACATAATTTTTTAAAAAATCAGAAACAAAAGCACCAACTGGGAATAGGGATTTTTTGTATATTAAAAGAGACCAGGGCTACATATGAGGTTCAAGCTCCATTTCACATGAATTAATCTACTAACTTTGTCATGTATTTGAATACGTTTTGGTTAATTATATGTCAACAGAACCCATCCCAAACTCTCTGCAGACTGTGAGCCCATGTAACATCGATTAGATATCCCTGATCTACAACTCTTTCCCATCTCCTATAGCAGATTTATGGAGTCATGTTTATATATTCTAAAAAAGTACACCTTAAAGTAACATGAATTTATCTCTGTCCCAAATTCCCTTACATGCTTTTTCCTCTGTTAATATTTGTATGATATTCTGCCATTAAATCTTCCAGATGATTTCTTTTTAAATCCTATAATCTATTTAAAGCAACTTAAAATACACTATAAGCCTCTCTAATGACACTCGGCATCTGGAAGACATCCATGGGAATTTAGTAGGTAATAAAATAAGAAGGTTTCTTCTAAACCGAGTGCAGCCTTAACAAGCATTCACAGGTGCCCCCTCCAGTGCCACAGAGTATGATGCCCCTATATGTAGCCTTCCCAGGTAAGAACCTAAAAGATTTCATACAAAGTCTGGTATAATATTTAATTATAGTAAGGATTTTATTAGAGCTACAAAAAAGTTATATAGTAGTATATGAAATATAGTTTACCTATAATACTTTAACTTTTTATATGTGATAGATTAGCGGTATAAGCTTACATTAAAAGTTGTGCAGATCAATATAAAGAGGATGTTCTTAAGGTTATGATGGGGTTAAGGAAGGTTTCTTTGTATTAGTCCAAATATCTATATGGATACAGTTCAATCATTTTCAAACACCACTGATATGTAAGAAAGCTGGTGTCGCCATACATTTCAGGCTGCAATCTATGTACCTGATCATAGGTCAGGGAGCTAGTAGTGTTGACCCACCCTGTACCTGCAGAAGGTGTCAGCTGGAGACGTTAGTAAGGAGGGCAGTTCCTAGCCCCTTCGGAGTACCTTCTATGGGTATTTGGGGTTGGATTTATAGACTATGTACTGTCAGCATTACAAAGAGCAGGTGTATTGCACAAAGCGATCTTATCTGTATGGCTAAGCCCTGACAATGTTGATATTTTGGTCAAGCTATGGGTCATCTCTGTATAGTAGTTAGCAGGAGGATGATATTAAATCCAGTGCATGAACATACAGAATGATTGCAAAGATTTAGAATGTTATTGCATCCTCACCATACAAAGCAGGAAGAGACTGGCTCTGAGGTCGGGCCAGGCTGTATGCTTTGCCATCTCCCTCCTCCAATCTTGCATTCTTCTTCCTCCTCCCCAAACTATACACTGTCACACTTCTTTCTTTCTGTCGCCTTCTTCTGCATAGGGGAGGGGACAGGCTGCCAGGTGGCAGGGGAGAGTGTGTGTATAGAGGCAGGTGCTTCACCCTCCTCCTTCTCTTTTCCTTATTCTCCTGAGCTGATCACACCCCCTTAGGTAAATTCAACACAAGGAAAAAAAAAAGACTATTGAAGTGTCACATTAGCTACCAGGAAATAGTGTTGGATTAAAAATTAGCATTTCAGGGGCCTGATGTGCTACCGTGTCTGATGTTGTCCAGGTACAGACATCTACCAATGTTTTATGGATTTCACTTACATGACGAGGGACTAAATAAATAAACCTTACACTAAATTTGTAAGTGTGGATGAGTTCAGCATCAGCCTAAAAGTGTCTAAATGGCAAGATGTTTGCTGCATGGTACATAATTTCACCTATACACTATGCTGGCTATTGTCCTGGATAACATCCTACTTACCTAGTAGATCTCTTGATTCAAATTGAGACAAGTTTATTTTTAAATAAATATAATTCAAAGCTGTGTTTAATTCTAATACATGAAAATATTTTTCAGCACTTTCCCTAGCAGCCAAAATGTATTATTGAAACTTTTATTTTTTTAACTATTTTATATACAGAATGGGAAGAATTGGAGGGCTGAATTTACATCTCAGGCACAAATACTCAAAACCCTCCATGGGATCTTGTATTTGTAATGAGATCTGCGCAGTCATAGCTCCCGATCAGAGCCCTCTTGGACTATACTTTACTGGTCCAGACTGAACAGTCTGAACACCCACTAACTATATCTTCCTGCCAGCCCTAGCTAAACCAGCCTAGGAGCCAGGGCTGGACTGGGAATGAAAAGCAGCCCTGGAAACATTTGGAGAGCAGCCCCATATATTGTATCTCGCGGTCCTGCTCTTATACCCACACGCACCCCTTATACATACCCGAGTCACACTATTTGCCATTCAAATAGCTATAACTCATTCTTTTATATCACATTATTATTATTAAAATCCCAGAAACCAAATTGTAAAAGGCCCATATAAGTACCTGGGGAACAGACAGAATCTTAACATCTCAGGGTCCATGTGTAAGGGATACAGATGACATCAGTGCTATGCAGATTGTAAAGCAATATAACCTTATGTAAAGGGATTAGGAGGACATCAGTACTCTAAAAACGATAAATCATTCAACATAGGAAGCCTGAATACACATTATAGTGTGGAACCTTTTTCAAAGTTTTATTAGTTTACATAATTTACTAAAAATAATGTGCCTTAAAACTGTAATAAGGTGGAAACTCTTACAGGTAATGAAAAATATTTATAATAATAATTATAAATAAATACAAAATGTAAACTGTTTAGCTACACCGTAGCTTATATTAAGCAATTCTTATAAACTTTGGTAAAAAGTGCAAAATGTTTTTATTTTATTGTGCAAAAAGCCCTTACAGGGCAAAACACAGAAAACCACTAAATGTGGCATAGAATTAAAGTACTATGCAAACAAACAGTGAAAACATTAAGAGTATTGAGATACAAAAACCATTTTAAATAACCAATAATCCTTGCAGCAAGCTACTCTTGGAAGCTAGAACATCAATGATGGTATCATTGTTCAGGCTCATCAATATGTCTTTTTCTATTGACATCAGCATAAAGGCCTCCAAATGCTGTTGGGATAGGGAGTTGCGGAGTCTGTTCAGGATGTATTTAAGTTTTGAGAAAGACCTCTCACATGCCACCTGAGAAGAGGATAGTGTCAAAATTAACTTGTAGGCATTAAAAAGGGAACTGTATGCAAGGCTGTATAGGTTGAAACGTAGAAGTACATTATAGCAGCATATGATGCAGTTCTTGCAAGTCTTGCACTTCCCAGTGTTATGCTGAACACCTGAATGTCCTTCCCCAGAGATCAGATGGATGGCTTCTTCATCTTCTTCATAGGTCACACTATACTCTTCATCAAGAGACATTTTTAGCCTATTTCTTGGCCCACCACCTTGTTTCTCCAATAACAGACAGAGATCTAAATCGCTCTTCATGAGACTGCTCTCTCCAAACAGTCATGCGGAGGTAGGATTCACGAATAAACACAGCGCAAGAATTTAGAAGTCCAAATAACGATACTGCCTGTATAGAAATCTTGGTGGCATCCATTATGACTAGATTAAGTACATGTGCATAGCACCATACATGAATTTGGCCAGGTGCTTTGCTGGTTAACCATGTAGTAAACCCATTGTACTGCCCTTGCATATTTGAAGCTCCGTCTGTTGCATTGCCAACACAATTGGTAATATCAATATCCATGGACTCTAGAACTTCACAAACTAGGTCACAAAGAGCCTTTCCTTTGGTAGATGTACAATTTATCACCTCCTACAAGCCGTTCATGCACCACATCTGTGACATATCGAATAATAATGGCACATTGATCAGAGACGTTTATGTCTTGTGTTGTGTCCAGCTGTACAGAAAACATATGAGCTTCTTTGATTTCTTTAGCTATACTTTCCTTTATGAGTGCTGAAATTATAGAGATAATACTATCAACTGTAGTTTTTGAAATCATTGTTACAAGGCTGCCACGTCCTCTACTGCCATCTGCACCCTCATGTTGTTTTTTACTCTTTTTAATTATGTCATCAAGCTGACCTTAGAGCATAGGGTCAAATTTACTCAGCAGTAGAAGAATTTCAAAAAAATTGCCATGGTCGACTTTTTCATCCAATAAAGTATAAGCAGCTTCAGTTGATGCTCTATAACTCAATCCTCTTTTGCCTATAAATTTAACAGTTTCAATTACTCTCTCAAGAATTGCACGCTTTCTCTTCACTTCTTGTTTTCTGGCAGACATTTGTTTCTCATGAAACCTACTACGTAAGTCCATGCCCTTACACTTCATGAGGAAAGCTTCTGAAGTTGTATTATGAAGATTGCTTCCTTCATGTTCTTCAATTCTTTGGCACATATGTTTGTCATCAAAGCACCCACCAATAAAAGCACTGTTGTCTGTTTCTCTACTGAAAGCAAGACAGACCATGCAATAAAAAGCTCCATGACTGCGTAAATATGTTAACCACTGACGTTTTTTCCCATCTCTTCTTTGGTACAACTTTTTGGAATTCAAGTTGAGGACATCTGGTTGGGAAGGATGGAACTTTAAAAAGGCACTATGATTTTCTGATGATGGCCTAAAGAACCAGTTTTTATCTTCAATTATGTCATGCACACATTCAAGAATGGATGTTGTTGGTTTTTCAATCACTTGTTGGGACTCTTCAATATACTCAACTGAAATTTCTTCATCACCTTGTAGATCAATACACGCTTCTACAATGTGCTTAGTGGCCTAACTAGTTATCGCTGTGCTTTGTACAGCTGCATGTGCAGCAGTGCTACAGGTGACGCTGGTGCCTTCATGTAAATCTTCATCATCTTCACAATCCAATACTTGTTTGCTTTCAATGGTCTTAAACATAGAACTGACTTTTTGGCACTGGCTTGCATCCTTTTCTAATAATTTTTTTCTTATCACGTTCTTTTTCTGCCCCTCCTTTCTGATGTTTTCTTTTTCCTTCTCCCTTTTTATCCATCAACTCTAAAAAAGAGACATTTCCAGGTTAAGTGTCCCTATCCCAAATAGTAAGGACATATGTTGCTTAATATGCCCTGAAAACCAACAACTCAAAAAATGGCTTGCACAAGGTTCAAAACCTGTGATCACAGCCTTGTACAATTCTACATTGTACCTCCAAATAAGAAAGATGTCTGTAAAACAAAAGATGCACAAATGCAGTATAAAGTGTATATCATGGGTATACAGGCTGCATACCATTTAAGAAATACATGGAACAGCTATAAACAAGCTGAACGACAACCGCATGCAATACCTGTAAACACAGGTATAAACCAACTGAACAACAACTGCATGCAAAACCTGTAAACACAGGTATAAACCAACTGAACAACAACCACATGCAAAACCTATAAACACAGGTATAAACCAACTGAACGACAACCAAACTCAACCAAATACAACATGATTTTATATGGAGTAGCTCAATAACATGAAATCATGTAGAACACAGTTGATTTTTAGCTGTCATGAACAATTTAGACTGCACATCATGCATCATGTGTATTATATTGACCAAAATTATTAGACATACTGGAATCAAAACATTTGATACTGCAAACATGTTTAGATAAAAAAGTTCAATTTTATTTAGTGGAACAAAACAGTGATCACATTATTCTTCACGATATTCTTGTAAGAAATTTTTGGCTATTAATATCACAACTGTTCTAGCATATACATTATTATTATTTTTTTTTTAAATGCACACAGTTCATGGTGCAAAGTGGTCTGCCAGTATGTTTATGTAAAAGGTCCTCTCTTAAGGGGGGAGGACTGTGAAACCAACAGGAATAACGAAATTAGTCCTTACAACTAAATTGGGTTTCACTCTGAAGATCCCAACCACCATTCAAGTTTCTGTGATTAATCCTTTGTGATAAAATATGCTGATTAAAGTAAGAGTAAATAACACAATACCTTTACTTTTCCTCTCACTCATTTCTGGGCCTAGAAAGTTTTGTCCTCTGAAGTGATTACAAATTCAGGAGGGCGTTTTATCTCTGGATAAGTAAACATTAAATAAATCCATTTATTTCTACAGTAAGTACAGTGCACACCGACACCCAGACAGGCTCTGCCACACTGAAGCATAAAACATGTATGTTCTACACTGCTTTGCCATTAACTCCCCCTGTCATTAATCCCCTTATGTATTGATGCCCCAGCCAGGTCCCCCTTTAGTATTAATTACTGTCTTCCCCTCACAACACAACCTTGGGTATTGCCCTCTTTGTGCATTTATTACCCCCACCATTGATTTATGTGATACCCTAGCTAACCCCCTCCCTTGATGCCCCTAACACTTTTGTGAAGCACACTTGTCTATTATTGATGCCCCCCACTGCCATGTGTATTACCCCCCAGCCACCCCCTCCTTTTGTATTATTTAATTTTACAATTTAATGAAGGCAAACCCCCCTCCCTTGAATATACCACATAACTATATTTTGGTAATACTAATACTGGTAATTACATTTGTGTGTTTTTTTTTTTGTCCTGCTCTCCTCGACGACGTGACAATCCTTCACGAAGGAACACTTCTGAGAGGCTGAGCCCGCCCCCTTCAGTGTCACCGCACCACGCCGCCCAATGGCCGTGCCGCAGCTCTTCGTCCCACCCTATAACATGTTCCACACAGCCGCTGAGCGGCTGCGAGCAAAATTCAAAGCGGCCATTGCGCGGCCTTGAATCTTGCTCTTATGTTGCAGCCGCACGTGTTGTGTGTTTACAACACTTACGGCCCCTTTGAATGTTGGCCGACCGGGCGGACCGGCCCACGGACCAGCCGGTCCACTGGGAAATTTCCCGGTATCTCGGTGGGCCAGTCCGGTGTGGTAATCAATCAATTGTTACATCAATATGCTTCATTACAAAATAATGAGAGCAATGGGGATTTAAATACAAAAAGAACAGTATAAATTGTCAATATTAAGTAAAGTATGCAATACCTTCTTTCAGATCAATTATTAAGTGCAATTACATCAATTTACTGTCATTTAGGAATTAAAGTGCATAAATGTATATAATATATATAGATTTACATATAACTATATTTATATATATATTGTAATTATTTGTAAATATAAACAGTAAATTAATAAAAGTTAGGGATTTTATTATTATCTATAAGCTCTTTTAAAATGAGACATATTTATAAATATTAAATATTTTTTTTGTCAATAGAAAATATTTTTTTAAAAAATGGCCTGTAGGATGAAATGTAATAATTCTTGTATTCGCTATGTTTTTATTGCTAGAATGCCATCTTTTTTTGGTATACATCAACATCCATTGTCACCCACTATTAGAATATGTTTCCAATCTAAGAACCTTAATTGATTGAAAACATCTAGGCTGTCTCTAATGTAACCTTTTGTGTTTTGACTACAGGTTGTAGATAACAGTCTTTACAGATTTTTGGAAAATGTTAGAAGGCAGATATTACCGGGTCTTTTTCTTTGTGAGTAATGATTCTGTTTTCCATACCATCATCTAATAGATTACATCCTGATGGGGCAAGAAGTGTTTTTTCACTGTTAAAACACAGTAATTAATAGTATTAAATAAATTAAAGCGACAGTGAGGGTGCGAAGGACAAGCCTTTATTATCTAAATTTGCCGACATTGATTTTGTTGGATGTACACTGGTTTGGGTAGTTTTAAAATAGAACTTATATTGTATTCAAGTCCATATAGGGTTAACAAGTAAGATTAGTTAATACCCAATTTGCCGAGTAATAAGTCTGCGCAGAATTAATGGTAACATCATATAAAGTTTTTCAAATTTATGAACAATTTTCATTGATCTGATACAAGCTTTTAGAGAAATATACACAGATCAGCCATAACATTATGACCACCTGCCTACTATTGTGTAGGTCCCGCTTTTGCCACCAAAACAGCCCTGACCCGTCGAGGCAAGGACTCCACTAGACCTCTGAAGGTGTGCTGTGGTATCTGCACCAAGACGCTAGCAGCAGATCCTTTAAGTCCTGTAAGTTGCGAGGTGGGACCTCCATGGATGCGTCCGGGTGCCGCGTGTTCCGCAGGTGAGCGACGCACCCGGCCATCCACGTGATGTGAAAGAAAACGCGACTCATCAGACCAGGCCACCCTCTTCCATTGAGCCATGGTCCTTATGCTCACGTGATCAAAGTAGGCGCTTTTGGCAGAGGGCAGGGGCAGCATGGGCACCCTGACTGGTCTGTGGCTATGCAGGCTCATATGCTATTTAAGCTACAGTAGCTCATCTGTTTGATTTGACCACACGGGCCAGCGTGAAATTATTTAAAACTAAAAAAATATTTAAAACAAATAGAGAACCCTAAGATATATTGTTCATTTACACCTAGAATGTAAGTTTCTGTGGGAACAGGGCCCTCCATTCCTCTTGTATCTGTATGTCAATTGCTTGTCATTTTGTAGTTTTACAGATACTTCGTTATCTGTAAAATTTTTACCTTGTACAGCGCTGCGGAATCTGTTGGCGCTTTAGAAATAAAGTATAATAATAATAATAATAATTATAATGTATGAGAAATAAATTGATTTGCAATAAATTAATAATATCCAGTAAGTTTTGTGGGTGTAAATTAACATTCTGGCGTTATAGTCTGTTAGGTTGGCTTAGAACACTGTAATCACCGACGTAATAACAGAATTATATGAAAAGTTGGAGGTGAATGGCTGGGTCCTAATTACTCCTGAAATTTTTTTTTATATTATTTCATTCTTACTCAACGTCAAGAAAATGAATCCTTGTGTCTGTATTCTGGATTGTGACTGCTTTCATGAGAATAAGAGAATAAAAGTAAGGGCCAAAATGCTGCTTTGGGGGTTTTTTTTTGGCCCTATCAAATCTTTTTTCGACACGTATTTTTATTTGGTGCTGGCAAAGTTTGTACAGAATTAGTCACTGTCTGTCAAAGCCAAACAATAGGAAATGTAGGAAGCTGAAAAACTGGTGCAAAAGGTTAGCAAGTGCAAACGTCTCGGACAAAGACTGGGGTCTCACGGGGACGGAGGGAGGCTCGGCGATGTCCCACCCAATTTGTTTACTGGAAGAGGGCAGTGAACGTCTGAAAAGGAGGAAGCGGAGAGAGGCAGCTATTGAAAGAGCCTAGTGGACAAAATACAAAGCTCCGTGCAGGACAGATGAAAAGCACAATGGCTTGGGGACTCCTAACTATGAATAGAACAACTTATCGTTCTATGAGTTAACCCACTGAGTACCTGCTGTGTGAGCCACAGATGGCTATTCACACTCTTTGGGCACTCAAGGGATTAACAAGAAAAAAAAGCCTTTCTTTGTTTTTACTAAGACTTTTACAGGTTTGATTAATTTCTCTCTGAAGTATATGCTGTAGCATACGCGGTGGGGTGTTCATGGGGGCTGCTGCCCCAAGCGCAACCAATACAGTGTACCTAGAGTCCCTCAGCACCTACCTTGAACAGGATCTCTTCCACGCATTGTATGTTCTAAGCCCTGGGATACAAGGTCATATCTCAGTGCTTCGCTGCTTAAGGGCATTGGAAGGGGACACTAAGGAGGCTGGGATGACCCCATACTGTAAATGGAAGATGTAGCAGGGAGCCTGCCTGGTTATGTCTAGTCAGACTAGGCCGGAATATGCCCCTGGGTATATGCAGGTTAAAATAAAAGTCACTAATATGCACGACATTGGCTGCGATATGCTGCTATAAAAGTAAAGTATTTTGTTGGGTATTTTAAGCTCTGATTAATAGAAAAACACAGCGTGGCTGGTCAACAGCATAAAGGAGGGACTTAATGTGGATTCTGGTTTCCAGACACACTACCAGAACATTTTAATGGGTGCCTAATTGTTATACTTGTCTCTGATGTGTTAATGTGTTTATTGGTTATCTACGTTTATTTGTTCTGACCTTTGGTTATCTCTCAACCACTCTGCAGTTTTCCCTCCCTGGCCCATCATTTATGACACCCCCTTCCCTTCTCTAACACCATCACTTGCTTTAAGTAGTAACCTCTGTCATGTTGATTAGTACTGCTTTAGACCTGAAGAAGAGAGGAAAACTCAAAAGCTTGTCTTTGAAATATGTTACTCCAATAAAAAGGTATTGCTGCATACTGCATTGGAAAACAACACAACTACAGAGTTAGAAGAACCAACACAACACTATTTACTGGGCCATACATTCCTCCGTTAGACATGCTGTATAGGATTTAACAACAGATAAGGATCATTTGACCAAATAAGTCTGCCTAAATTGTGATGATCTTAATGTATTATGTAATGGTCCAGTTACACAGGAAAACCCCTCCATCAACGTATCGCAAACATCTGATTCAAAAGAACAATTTAAAGCAAAACACAAAGCATGTTTCCTCTGTGCAGGAGAAGCAGTACTATCATTCTTCACAACACTCGTTAGGGGGATGCCATTGGTATTCTATATTTAATATTAGGGGGAACCCTTAGAGTTACCCAAAGTAAAAAGTGAGCTAATATTCACAGTAGGGCAAACAATTACCTGTTCTCATCTGAGCTAGTTTCACACTAAAACAGGACCTCAAAGACTCCCCCCAAGAGTCATGGGGTAAAGGGATACCAACTATATCTTGATTAACAGGGCCAGCCCAAGACATAGTGCAGCCTGGGGGGGGAGTTTGAAATGCACCCTCCCGCTAACGCCATTGCTCATTATCTTCCCTTCGTCTCCCTACCTTCTCATTATCTACCCTATCTACCCCCCCTTTATACTTCACTTACCTTCCAGCAGTCCTGCGACGAGAATCTCCCTGCTCTGCCACGGTGCGCCCTGCTTCACTGCTGAGCGCCAGAAATGACATCATATTCCGGCGGTCAGTATTACAAGCTGGCACCAAGAGAAAGTCACTCTCGACCATTTTTACCTATAATTAATGAATCAAATTAATCAACAGGGCCAGCCCTGCCATGGAGCAGAGTGGGACAATTGCCCCAGGCGCCGCTTTGCCGCCCTAAGCGCCTTTTTTTTTTTTTTAAGCGGAGGAGAGAGAGTGGCGCCGAGCGGGTACTGAAAACTTGATAAGCGAAAATCATCGGCGCCCCTCTCTCTCCTCCGTTTTAAAAAAAAAAGGCGCTTGGGGCGGCAAAGGCCGCCTCTTCAAAAGAGCCGCCTGGGGAAATTGCCTCACTCTGCTCCATGGCAGGGCCGGCCCTGTTGATTAATTTGATATATTACTTATAGGTAAAAATGGTCGAGAGTGAGTTTGTGTATATATATTCACTGGTTTTCAGCGTGGATCGTCCTCATATATTTATATACACAGACAAAGGGTTCATTGCATGTATCTGCCCTATGATTTGAGTCGATTACAGATCTATGCAGTACTCCATATGTACATGTTTGATATTTGATCATATTTGGGTTTTAGTACAGGAAATAGCAAGGCTTTTTAGCATGCAGCAATCCCCTGGGAGATGTGCGCATCCAGAGATATGGATCTCCCTTGCCCTGCCCCCTCGAGCTCTCCCACATCCCGTGAAAACTTCTCACTGTGCTGTTTTCTATTTTGAACCAGTTTTTGTTTAATGTTTTCATGCAGTTGCATATAAGCTATTTGTAGCTATCTGTTACCTTAACCAAATCTACTAAATTGACTCGTTATAATAGATCATTGGTAAACAATAGAATGACTCAGTCTTAATCACCGGGCTGGACACTGACAAATTAAAGTCTATGGAGAGGACTTCATTAGCATAAAGAATCAGCTCAGTGTCATGTTTGGGCAGCGAAAGTCGCTCAAAAAAGATCTATTGAACAGGTCACCGGAGCATTGATTTTATGGGGAGAATTTATTTTCCCATGGGGCATCCTCTTTAAGGACAGATTGCAATGTGGCTTCAACATTTAAGTTATCCCAGAGCCCCTAGACCCTATGGCTAGTTTGCAGCTTCATAACTTCTACCTTAGTAGTCACAGTATTGCATAAGTTTGACAGCTCTGGAAGAAGGAAAAAATACATCTTTGTAAAATCCACACAACCATAGAGAAAAATCATCACTTAAATTAAAAGTTAGAAAAGTTTTGCGTGCTTTCCACAACAAGAACTGGAAGCTGTAACTATTGAAAATACTACGAAGCATTGTGTGCACTTTATTGTTCTTTCACAGATTCTGTCTCTGCCCTGGGTTTCCTGATTTCTGTCCTGCGAGTGTCTTTCTCAAAGAAAACATGTTATTTTGAGTTTTTGGCTGTCATCCCAAGAATATTCTGTAAAGAAATTGCTGGGCATATTTCCCCATAGAAGGTAAATTGTACGCAACATACTTTTAATTTGAAGAGATAAATCGCTAACACATTATCGGATAATATATCTGTAAAATTTGTTCTGCAAACTCATAGACTAAATACAAGCAAAGCTCTGTTAACACGGCCTGAAAATTATTTATCTTCATATTCAAAAACATTTTTTAACATTGTCTGGGCCAACGAAAACATAAATAAATTCATCCCGTTTCTATATAGCTTCTGCTGAAGCTGAGTAATGAAGAAAGTGAATAGTGAACCTCATGTTAAAGTTAATATTATCACAAACGTAAAATAATAAGAGCATGTTTATGTCAAATAAAATTATATACAATTATTGGTTTACATTTACCATACGAAAATACTTTGAGATTAACTCACCAAAGATGGACAGCCGCTAAATAATCTTTAGGTTAATTCTCTTGGAATTAACCTAAAGATGTCTAGATGGTGCGTCAACTGCGGACCTCAGCAGTGTGACACCTGAAGCTGCCGTCCTCTGCTTTGCTCAGGGCGGTAATACCTATAGGCAAGGTAGGTGCCCGCCTAGAGCCCAGATCTACATGGGAGCGCTTCCTCTGCGGCAGGCTGGACTATCCACCACTGGAGTAGCAGATGGGTTGGGGGGGATAATGGATCTCCGTCTAATCGACCCTAAATAAAGGGATTAATTGATGCTTAGCATCGGGATATGACGTCATAGCCCAGCACTCCGGAATGAAGCTGCACGCACCATGACGGAGCAGTGAGACAGAGACCTCAGCAAGGTAAGTGATGGAGAGAAAGGGGAAAGATAGGTAGTGAAAAAAGAGAGCTAGATAGGGTAAAGGGGAGAGATAGAGTGCCGACCAAGTCCTATGTGTGTAATATGGGTCCTGGGGCAAGTCCTATGTGTGCAATCTGGGTGCTAGGGCAAGCGCCTTTTAATGAAGTCTATGGAGGCTGTACTGAGCCGGGATTGATGTTACCGATGGAGTTATCAGCTATACCCCATTGCGTGCAGAGTGTAGCCCTCACCTAAACACAACTAATGACATCCCACCAGATTAGACTGCTCTCTGTGGGCTCCAGGAAGCATCATAGGCTTCTTGCATTGTTGAACCTTAAGGCCAGGGGACTAAGCACTTCCATGGTGGTGGCCCCGATGCCACGTATATTCTAATCACCATAGTTCTGTGTCATTTATTGTCTCCCTGGGCTGAAAGATGACAGAGTTTTTTTTTTTGGATTAAATAAACTCGATATTGATTCTTTATACTAACGTTTTCATATTGACTAAATCCCAAAAAACTGTTTTCATTATACGCCTTAGGCCTGTGCTTATCCAAAATCCACTCCTGTTAAAGAGACGGCTAGATTATTATATATTTAAAATCTTGCTAGATAGCACAGTCCAAACACTGCATGAGACAAGAGTGTAATTTCTGGGACATAAAAGCGCTCACTCTGTGGCCTCTGCACATCTGAATCCAAAACATTGCTGGTTAATTCCCCAGTAACATCATGGCAACGTTTAACAATGACCTGCGATTTCTCCCCGGTTATCTCTGCACTACCTGCTCGCTCCCAGCTGTGTGGCATAAATTGGCCAGACTCAAGATTTGGGGGCATTATATGATTCCTTTGATCCAAGCTTTACAGTGAATTCACATTTGGAGAATGACTTATGACATGCTAGCTATTAGATTATTTTGTACTTAAGTCATGACTGACCCGGTGAAAAGAATCCACAATATCTTGCATTTTTGTGGTAAACTGCAATGTTGGCGCTTAGACAAGCCAGAGGTCAGAACAATGTGCACTTTGTTGTAGCTTCAGACGCAGACTATCTTGTAATATGAATGGTATTGTCTCCACCAGGATTTAACTCGCCACTCCTGTAGGGTTTCACAAGGTCTTAAATGCAGTCCTAAGCAATGACCAGTGCCTGCACAAGGTATACTTAATTAAGAAAAAAAACATGTACATGAAGCGTGCAAGACAAAATAAATAGAGCTAAATTAACTTATTTAAATATAGTCAGCTGGGCCATTTTGTGTATGTATATTTTCTCTTGTGAATCTCTGTTTGAGTGTGCTAGTATGGATGTGTATGTGTAATTGTGTGTTAGCATGGATGTGTGTGTGTAAGTTTGTTTGTGTTAACATGGATGTGTCTTCGTGTGTTAGCATGAATGTGTATGTGTAAGTGGTATGAGGGGAATGTGTGTTAGCATGAGTATGTAAGTGTATGTTTGCAAGTGTATGTTGGTGTATGTTGGTGTAAGTATGTGACTCAACCTGACTCAAACTCTTATGTTAGTATTAATATGTTTCCCTGACCTCTTTTGAAGCAGGTTAGCACAAATAAGATCCCATGTTTGGTTTGGATTGATAGATATTCCGAAGGTAAGTTCCCTGTGCTAAACATTGTAATCGGTGACACCACTGACATAGGAAGCTCACACTCTTGTTGCCAAAGTGCCGTAACAACATGTTTTATTGCTGTCGGGAGTCAGTTTGGCATAGCCGTGTGATTTCTAATACATCTGCAGACTGTGAAATCTGAAACAACCCACACCTGTCTGCATAAAATAACCTGGTACATAGGATTTGCTTTGGGACTGTGCAGTTACAGGACTTTGCATTAATGAAAAGGCTGTCTGTTGACAGGCAGCACCGTGGTTGAGGATCAATTTTTATAATGCCAATTATTATTTTTAAATGTGTTTCTGACTGAATTTTTTCAAGTCACGGAGGTGCCACTCTGACATCGCATCATCTTTTTGAAAGCAGAAGAGGGCGCACTCCCCACCTTAATGTGCCAGGGGAGTTGTCCTTCTTGCCCCATGTTTCATACGTTCCAGTGGTCAGTGGGCTTAGGCTGATATCCTTCTAAGCACAAGAGAGCAAGGAGCAAGGAGGTCCACATCTGGACTCACCTTTCCACTTGGGGTGGGCTACTTCATAGCATCTCCATCGACCTCAGGGGCAGTTCAGAACCAAAATGCGAGCAAAACTGCATTTATACCAATTCATCATTGGTAAAGGCTCATCATTGGGGAGGTAGATTGTCTCTTTAATTGGGTGGGTTATCTCTTGGTGCCATCTCACTGTTTTTGTGTAAAACACAGGATTGTGTGCATTTTCTCCATTATAACAGGAAATACAAGTTATTATTAAAAGCAAGGTCAAAATGGCTTCATGACAGTAACACGGTGTACCTGGAGCCTGTACATATGCATTATACTTTTTATGGCTTCTGTTTAAATACCTAATTAATCCTACACTAATCATATTAACAACCTCGCGCAGTACTGCTTTTCACACACCACCTGTACAAACATATCGTAATTCAGAACATAGGATCTGCTTAAACCAAAGGACAGCATTTAACAAGCAAATAGGTGACAATTCTATGTATTCTGTGTGCACCGATTCCAATATGTGGGCTAGAAACACAGTAAATTAACCTAAAGTGTTCATTTTATTTAATTTTATGTTTCCCCCTTACAGAAACCCAGAATCCTGGGTTTTTTTAATGGAAAATAAAACATCAATAAAACAGAGCATGCAATGATGACACAAATATTTAATTAAACATACTTTTCGGTAAAAGTGGGCTTATGAGTGGTAGAATCATTTTTACAAAAGTAGACAATTAAGCAAATCATTTATCAAGCAACTAGAAATGATATGCTTCATACAGGATACTTCTCAACAATCCTGCTTTTGTGGGTATTGAGGTCCTCTGATCTCCTTTTAGTGGCACAGGGATGTAAAAAATCTCCATCGCTTCTCTTTGTGACGCTAGTCTTGCAGGGTGGCTATTCGGGTAAAGCGATTAGGTTGCCCCTGAAATATTGGGAGATATATTGCATTTAATTAATATATTAACTATAGTTTTGACTTAACCTGGTTCCACTCTTCAAGTCGCATATGGTGAAACACTTGGACAAACATATTGGAAAAACCCCAGCATGGCCAGAATATGCCACTGACTACAGCATATTATAACTACACCCTGTAGGGTTCTTACATGGGATCCCCAGGGACGTCTACGTATTGTTCACCCAAAATAAGCCAATTTACATGAATTAGTCTGATAGAGCATCTGCCTTCAATAATTACCATGTCTGACTGACGTGATTGTGAGTCAATAAAAAAAAATGATTACTATAGTATAATGAAACAGCTTGCAAAAGCATCTTAATACGATTTCCTGACTTCTCCGACTGTACACCAGAGACGCACGGTGATCACACACCTGTAGCGCTGACTTTGACACGGTGCCATGAAAACAGGAAGGCTTACTTTCACAGCAAAGTCCTTAAAACCAGTTAAATGCACAAGATACAATCACCACTGGAGTGACATAACAACAGGTGCGAGACATAAATTACAAAATGTGTTTTTTTGTTTTGCTGTAATTGTATCACACTCTCTGTGGTCACACAATTACAGGCAGGCAAGATATATGATACATACACATTTCCTATCACACCCTCTTGCCACACGCTAATATTCTGAAAAGAAAAAAATCTTAAAAAACATTTCTTTTGGTGGTAGCATTAAGCAAAACAAACAAATGACTCCCTACGAGGTAGAAAGAACAGTCAGCGTGTGTTAAGATCTTTTCACACCTACTTCCTGTAAGTGAAGAATTGTATAGATTGAGATTGTGACAGGTATTAGTTGAAATACGATTATTAAAGAGGAACTGTGGCCTTCAGCTCTAAATTTCACATCTATATTAATTGTATGTGTTTTGTTCCTTTTAATTTAGGTAACAATATAAAATCATCTCTTTTTTGCTGTTACACGTGGGGGCTGCCATGTTGTTGCAATGTCATATTCTAAATGACTGCCTCAGCATATTTCTGGTATTCTGGTCAAACAATGCACGATGAGTAATTTAATTTAATATCAGAAACTAGAGGAAACTATTAAGGTGCTTTTGCCCCAAGTACTCCTAAAATGGCATCCAAGTTGGCTCAGCATGCAGTTCTCTATAGGGAACAATGGCAAGAAAATTAGAGGCAGGGGCAAAAGGTATTAGGGCAATTAGGGGTCTAAGTAAGTCGGCCTGCTGGACTGTGTTCAATATTACTCACCTTGTTTGCTTTGTTTCCCAACCCGCCTTTCCTATCATGAGAGACAAAGGAACACCAGAAGGCAACTGGTAAAACTCCAGAGAAGTCACAATTCTGTACAGACAGGTTATTAGTCAGCCTGCATATATATATATGCCATACATATATATATATATACTGCCAGCAAGACACACTGTATGGTTCAGTTTTCACGCCAGAACTTGGCATTGACTTTGGGGTCGGGCCTGGCTATGGCATATGGCTGGGTCCAAGTCCAGTGCTGGTATCCACACCAAGCACTGATGTTCGTCGGACAGAAGGGGGCTTTTGCCAGAGGCATGCCAGGGTACCATGCCACATTGATCCTTCGTGATAGCAGCTCGCTTAGGTGTCACTCTAGATGCAGGATGACCTGGGCGTTGACTGGTCGCTGACTGTGCTGTCCTCAGGGGGACCGGAAATGCCACATTAGTTTGGGAGGGGACCCTGAACTGCGCTTTATTGTATTAAAAAATAAAAGTGACTTTGCTTGGCACAACCTTATGTTTCTGTTATTTTGTTTGATTAAGGTTCGGCTAAACATATCCTCTATGGCAGAGATCTTCTAACCGCGGCTCTTGCATGGCAAGTATTTGGGGAGGGCAGGGTAAGGGGGGGCACATAAATCATATCATATGTTTCTCTGATATTTGGAATTTGAAGAGAGTCCTTTATAAGAGTTTTACAAAACCTGACACTAAAAAGGTCATCTTTGTGAGAATTTAAAGAGGAAGTATTACTCATTATGAAATACACCTATTACGTATAACCTTCAAGTTTCCTTTCAACAAAGAGTGCTTCTGCGTTTTGCGGTGTTGCTGTCAGTTACCACTCCGAACGGATTCCATTTGTTATTATTTACCACCATAAAATACGTTGGAAAAGGGCCACAACAAAACCTACAATATCATTTTAATACACTTAAGAGTAGAGCATAAGTTGTTTTTTGTGCATGTATATCGCATACCAAGACATTTTGGACAATATAATGCTTCCAACTGTGGGAAAAGTTTGGGGAAGGCCCTTTTCTATTCCAGCATGACTGTGTCCCAGCACACAAAGCAAGGTCCATAAAGACATGGTTGAATGAGCTTGGTGTGGAAGAATTTTTTTTTTTTTTTTTTTCAATTCTCCGGTTTATTGCACATTTGGTAAAAAGAAACAGTATAATAGCACAAGAGCAAAAGTAACAATTGACATCTTGTATCTATAGATGGTGTGACATACAAAAGTGCCGGTCACAGCGGCCAGACAAGACAGTTCAGAACGTCACGAGCGTCGCGGCAATCCAGAAAGTAAACCATAAACAGAGTCTGTAAATAAAGCAAAAAAAAAATAAAAATATGACCTACATGTCTGGTTATGAAACATGGAGATAGAAAACATCCATAATTAGTGTATCATGAATAGACAACATGGAGGACATGCATAATGACGGGTGAGTATTTACAAACCACCAAATAAGAGACTCTGAAAAGTGGTAGAAGAATATCGCGCCGCAACTTAAAGTAGCGAGTGTGTTCAAAAAAAGGTTGCCATTCGAGTAGTACAGTACCAAAATGTGACACGGAGATAAACAAACAGTACGCATGCCTATATAATGGAAATTGTAGGTAGCACAGAGACCCTACACAGAAATGAAGTTTACTACAATAGTGGAGATAGGGGGTGTGGAAGAATTTGACCGGCCGCACGGAGCCCTGACCTCAACACCATCGAACAGAGATTGCGGGCCGGGCCTTCTTGTCCAACATCAGTGCTGACCTCACAAATGCTCTACTGGATGAATGGGCAGAAAATTCTGCAGAAACTCTCCAAAATCTTGTGGAAAGACTTCCCACAAAAGTAGGAGATGTTATAGCTGCAAGGGGGCAATATTAAATATTATTGTCTATCTAATTAGGCAATTGTTTTGATTAAAGTATATGTGGCTTATGGCATCATGTAATAGAGTGGGTATGTCTGTGAGTGTGTGGTGTTAGAGTGGCTGTGTGTGTATGTACGTGAAAGAAGTTAGAGTGGGTTTTTATGTATGTATGTGTAAGATACATAGAGGCTTCTTTCTGCAGCCGTGCTTTCACAGCAGGGTCACAAAACAACCCTGGTGCGTTCCCGTCTTTTTTTAGATCGTTTGTCCCCCTGCTTCTCGGACTGGCCCGCCCCTGGATGGATGGCCTCAAGGCCTCAAGAGGCAGGCAGCCCACTGGGAACTTTCCAGGTATCCTAGTAGGATGGGACCACTCACCACTCCAAAGAGTCTTAATCTTGGGGCACATCAAGTGAATGCATGGCCAACACACAGTCGTATTATTGATGGAGTGACCAGAACAGGCCTTTTCTGTGAGCGTGTAACTAGATAACAACTAACACAGCTGTACTAATAAAGACTCTACCCACCATCACAACATTGAAAAATGTGGCATAGATCTTGCCAATTTGCTGCACTATGTCAGGGTTGTTGCTAGGATACAGCTTGCTGGTAAATGTGGTTTTTACTCCATACTCAGCAGCCCGGTTTCCTTGTTGCATTGACCACTTCAATGATAAAGAAAATGAAATGCATGTAATGGAAGGTATAAAAATAACATTTGTCTGATTAATTTATTAAAACTGTTTTTTATGCTCAAACAAGCTCAACAAGGTATCCTTAGCGACTAATGATTGGCCAACCTTACGCCAAGGGAGCCAAACATAATAAAGTGGCAAAACTTCAATATTAAATGAGAGCCGTCTTCTTCTTCTTCAGAATTAGTCATCTGAGGCATATTGATTAAAAGGGAACAATTCCTTCTCCTGATGTGGTAAGAAGACAGAGAGAGAAAAGAAACTTGCTGTCACTCGCCAAGAAAAACAGGCTACACTATTTTTATACTCAAATATTCCTGATTACAAAGTTCAAACTGATGCGGCATTTAAATATTATTACAGTAGCGTGGGTGAGTGCTTCAACTGCCAAATGCTTTCTTGGAAGATTACACTTGGGTTGGTCGTATGGTGAGGTTTTGTTTTTTCATGAGTGGCGCTTTTTCCTTCACAGGTGTCATATTCTTAAAATAAAGCACCTCTGTCTCCTGTCTCTTATTAATAATTTCAGCAACAAGGAAGATGGAAGGCAAAGTAAATAAAATATATGGGTTTTATGTCCCAAAATCGACGGCAAAAGTCGATTTACCATCAATAATAGTTTTTGTAACACATACTATAAGGATTTTCTTAAACCCCGAGATTAGAACATTCAACGAAAACCTCTATGAAATCTTTACTATGATCAGAAGTAATTTTATCCCAAATCTTAGCTTTTACAGTTATGTATACTAAAAAAACACTAAATAATTTACTGATTGTTCTTGACTGGTTCAGACAGTCTTTGGATAGGGGCATCCCCTCAATATTTCAGGAGTGCAAAAACGAAACAAACTTGGTACATCGACACTCGTCACCCCAAAACATGTAGGCATGGCCAGGAAGTCTGTAGAGCACAGGGTGGGTTAAAAAAGTTGGAAGTCGACACAGGTGATTGGAACGGCAACTTAACCCTGGTGGGTTCAAAATTCCAAATTATTTAAAATAATGAATAAAAAGTGGAATGGTGCGCTTACCCCCACGTTACACACTAGCCATTACCTTAATACAATTGATAGAACACATCCAGAAGTAGAGGTGCTTGCGGCAGGCCCACTACCTTGCAGCTGCTACAGCCATGCAGTGTCTACTTGTGTGTGCAAGCGGGCGTGCATTAATGACCCTTTCTGACCTTAATCTGTCCGTTTTTGGTCCTGACAGCTTATATTAGCATGGGGCCTTCATAGTCCAAGTGCCTTTGGTGGTGTAACATTTTATATTATTCCTGCGCTATTTTGGTTGATTTTGCTGTTGTCACCTGCTTGTCATGGCACTGCTTGCTGTTCCTGATTTGGCTTCTTGAAAGCGTCCTTCTGGTTCTGACCCGGCTACGTTTGACCTTGACTATTCTGTGGAAGATTTTGGCTCTTGTTTCCCTGTTGCTTTGTCCATGGTTAAATGAGACAGAAGTCTCATTTTCTTACTAAATTAACTAAAGAACACCTGGCTGATTTGCACGCAGTAAATAAATTGAAGTAAATAAATGTGAAACAATTTTGTGGAACAAAACTTTTGCTTTAAACAAATCTCAATGAATAAAATTTGCCATTATAACTGATTTTCAGTCATCTATAATAAGCCATAAATCAGTTTTGCCCCATTGCCAAGCCTTTTTTTTTATTATTGTACAATGTTTCCATTAGAATCTGGTGACTAAAGCCACACACCGTGCGTAGTCTGGGCCCTTAACAAAGATTTTACTTGGACGTTTTCTGACTTTTATAAAATTGTGTAAAACAAATAGTGACAAAAAATGACGATATGAAAACGGATACTAAATGCTTGGAAGGAGTGACACTAACATAAAATAAAAATGAAAACTAAAATAGTGAATCACGGTATTATAATGGTCTTATCTGTATCGGCAGAAAATTCTCACAGGAACCAATACGCAAAAGTGTAATATTAACAATAAAAAGAAACAAATTCCAATGGATAATGGTTGTTTCTTTATTCAGATTCTTTTAGATAGGCCTTGAGGTACAGTTCTTATAACCCCTTTATTAATCCGACATGTCACCCTTGCAGTTTACACATTAGATTTATACATACGCTGTACAATAAAAAATCTTATAACGCATTACGGGGTTAGAAGTGCACAGTCAGGAAGCAACACACAGACAGCTGTTTAAACCTTTAGGGACTCATAAGTTAGGCTAGTTTCTGGCACATGTTTTCTCCAGGTAAACAGTAATGTGGTAATCCAGCAGTCTGTCAACATGGTCATGAAATAGCGAGACACGCAGCAGAGATTCCTGCAAAGTTAACCTGCTGGGGACCCGGAGTCTGGCAGAAACACAACTACTAATTCCAAACTGGCACCAGGTCATAACTACAATGGGACTGAGAGGGATGTACTTCCTATTCCAATGGAATTACCTAATAATGTGCAGGCAATAAAATTGTTATATTATTCAATAATACAGAGAGCCGCAAAAAGCAATATTCACAAGAAAGCTCTTTACTAGATATTCTACAGCAGCTCGGGCTTTTCAGGTCGGCTAGCTGTGTACTTACTATTTACATTTAAATTCCACAATGCATCTGATACGTATAACATAATACAGATAAACTGTTGATTGGTTTATTTATAATTATGTACAATATATGACCAAAAGTATGGGGCCTGGCTCGCAATCAGCACTCCAATTATCCCAAAATGTGTTCATTTGGGTTGGGATCAGGGCTAAGGGTCTTAGGGTTAAGGTGCAGACCACCCAAGTTCCTCTACGCTAAACTCATCAAACCATGTCTTTATGGACCTTGCTTTGTTCACTGGGGCACAGTCACGGTGGAACATAAAAAGGGTCTTCCCCAATCTAGTGCCACAAAGTTGTCTAAAATGTCTTTGTATGTTGTAGTATTAACATTATCCTGAAACTAAGATGCCCAAACCCTGAAAAACAGCTCCAGGCCATTATCTCTCTATCCAAATGTTATGCATTGTGATTGGTAACGTTCTCCTGGCATCTGCCAAACCCAGATTCATCTATGAGACTTTCAGATAGTGAAGCATGATTAATCACTCCAGATAACACATACCACCCCTGCCGTCAATTGGCTTGTTTCATCTTCTTAAATTGGGAGAGACCCCATACATGGCACCCTCTACCAGCTTAACTCCAAAAGCAGCTCTTGTTCAATTTAACATTCTACAACCATCAATTGATCACAAATGTAAAAAATCCAAGCGTTACAATATAAAGTCATATACCCTGCAGCATTTATCTTATCGATTTCCCCACTAGTAATGAACTGGTTTACTGGGGGGACACATAAACACTACATTAATGTCCTCCTATCAAGGCTTGGTCCTCCCAAACCTTTTCTTCAATACTCATGAACATCTGAGGATTTCTGTCTCCACTGTATTTTTTTTTTGCCAGTCAGGACTATAAGAAGAATCTAGCTGTATGGGACAGGCATCTAAAATACATTCAACAAAGGACAAATGTTAGTAGGGGAGGAAGTAACCACGCATGGTTGACAACATGTATCTCTACACTTCTGTGTCTGCTCTTTAGGTCCTTTCCTGTTTAAATAGTATACCTCCCTTACTATCTTGTCTGTTCCAACAAGAAACGGGGTTTATTTCAGCTCAATATTATTAGAACATCACCGCATGTGTGTCAGTGCTACCAATTTCCAAGATAGAGGGCTGATGTTTTTTCCTTTTAGGGTTTCTGTACGATAGATTGTAAGCTCTCAAGAGCAGGACCCCCTCCTCCTTCTGCACCAGTACATCTTAGCATGTGTCAGATTGTTCATTTTGTCAAATTTAATGTTATTGCTAATTTTCACTCTCCTCTATTGTTATAGAGCTACAGAATCTGCTGGAGATCAATAAATAAAGTAAATTATAATATAATGTGTTTATTAAAATGAATAAGCCCGAAATGGGTGTCTTATGGTATTGATTATGTTCTAGTATTGTATACAATTTGTTGGTCATTTCAGTTTAACAGCGGTAGGGATCTTGGTGAAGTCTGATGATTGCAAGAAGGAAATAGTTCATTGTTATGTGTCACAAACACATACACAGACTATTGTTTGCGATTATGCTTGCATCACTGCTATACTATTTTTTTTTTCTAAGAGCCAGCTAAGATAAGCAGGTTATACAGGTTTTTCCAGTTTAAATTAATATTCGTATTATGCACGTTGAGTTTAAAAACATGTTTTGTTATTTGGGGAACCATCTGATGTGGTTTGTATTGCTGAATCTGAATTGGCAGCGCTCAGGAGACAAGCAGCCTATATTGTCAGTAAAAAAATACGTACATCATGTCAGAAGGTTCAACAGCTGTTAAAATAAACCCCTATGTTCCTACATGTATCAATTCTGAACCACAGCTACGCTCAAACATGCTAGCCTTTAGTCATATTAGGAAAATGGGCAATTGTTGTTTTTTTGTTTTTTTTTTAAAGAAAATCAAATATCTACAGAAGTATTATAAAAAATCTCCCAAATTTACTGGACATTTTTTTGCTACCGCAAAAAATAACATAATAGGCATAATAACAGAATATGTAATAATATACTTTATTTATTTATTTACTTTTTGAAAGATGTAAGATCTCAAAAACATTTTTGCTACTCTGTGCCCATATCCATAAGGCAAAAAAAGTTAAGTAACAAAATGGTACAAGAAGTATAAAGGTTTTTAATTCTAAAAGTATATCCACAGGAAGGAGAAGTTACAAACAAATAAGCCCCGTGCAGTTTACAGATGGTTCTTATTGTTGTCCACCTGCAACTAAACCATCAATGTACTTATGGGGGTTGTTGAGCTAGGCCTCACCCAGGGCAGTGTCCTCAGCTGCTACTGATCTACCAAGCCAAGAGTGTCCTCCACTGGGCTTCTTCGCTCTGAGTGCTGCAATATGATGTAATATCATGTGGCTAAACCTTAGGTGGATGGGAAAAGATACTATGGAAGTCACCACATACCTCCATAATATAGATGCGATGCTTTTTAGGGAGACCTCTGCAAAAGGGCCCATTAAACCCTGAGGTGCGCTAGAGAGGCCAATCACCCAAAAGAGCATACTGGAAGGAACCTACAAAGAAAGGAGAAAAAAAGGTCTAAATGGTAGGGGGTACCTGGTCCCAAAAGATCAAATCAGATTTGAGAGGTTGGGGAAGCAGATTTTTTTCTGTAGAACCTTCACCTGTAACAATAAGCTTCTCCAAGTTCACAACGTAACACTTTTTGGTCTCCAAAACATTGCAGAAAGACTTCCATTTCCAGGAACACCTTGTTACAGTACAAAATATGGGCTACTGACTATGAAAAGCTGTGAAGAGACTCTCTGTATTGCATGATAGTTATTTACAAGCAAAGCTCCGATGCTCCACACCCTTCATCCGATATGCTACTAAACTAATGTTCCTAGTGTACCGCAGATATTCTTGGTAATACAATGTATACAGTCCAGGAGCAACACAGTGAGGGACTTTCCTGCATATTTGGGATATACAGTAGATGACTCATCAGTCTACCCAACGGAGAACAAAGGTTAGCTTGGAGGAATCTTTATTAGATCATAAAAGGCATATAATCACATCTACAAACACATTACCACATATACCTTTTTATTCTGTATCTAACCTTACCCTCTTTATTCTCAAATAAACTATTTCCTTTCTTGTCTTCAAGGTTCCTTTTGTGTTGTTCCCCATTTATGAAATCCCCTGTTGTTCTTCACAAGACTCAGACTCACTCCACCCTTCCAAGAAATAACCATTCCTTTAAAAAAACATTAATTAAGAGGCCAATCATTCATACCAAGACCTAAGAATCACCAGCCTCAATTCAGAAAAAGGGAAACTGGACTGATTCCCGGCAATCCTATGCCTTGTGTACACTATAACTCGCTTTAGAATGTAAGTGCTCAATGATAAGGTGTGTTATAGATGCTTTTTAATTCTGTTATGTGAGAAACAATCAATTTTGATAACCAAGGACTAAAGTGGAATAAAAAATCATGTTTTATACCAGTGTTGTCTGCCAAAATTAATATTAATCCACTGCATATTATATACAATGTAGACTGGGACACCTAACCAAGTATGAATAGGCACAGCATTTGTGTACAGCCAGTAATTTAATCAGCACATATGAGACAAAAATCCATCATGTGTCGAAATGAAACATATTAGAAATGGGGATCTGTCCTCTTCAAGACTTTAGTGATGGAGTTGTTTCTTGAGTTTGCTGAGGATCATCGTGCAATCTGTTCACCTCTCGGGATCAGGAGGTTCCTAGTGAAAACAAAACATCCTTAAGAGGACATATCAGGTGTCAGGGTTGTCCAATGGCACCCACTGTGTGAGTAACTGGTAAAAGTCCCTAAAGAACAGAGGGGTCTTCCGTTCCTCAGAGTATTTTAGTATTTGAATTCATCTATCAGACAACTCTCTTGCCTATTCACCTCACTGAGCTGATCCATCAAGATCCATCAAGACTGGGCTACCTTTATGAGTAATAGATAGTTCTCCTCTATAAGTAAGCAAAAGCTTGAGACACTCAAAAACTACAGCTTAGAATAAAGGAACGCTGTTGTATTGTCTTTTCTCATTTGCATTACCCTCCCTAAGGTTAAAATGTTTATACCAGATGAGAAATCCTTGCTCACAGCGTGCACACAGAGATACTTGCTGTACCCTACTGAAAGGCTTTAAAAAATATCTTATTGCACGGATGGCCATGCAGTAAGGTCTTCCAGGTGCACATATTGTCAATGTCCGCAGTGTGTAGTGGAGAATGAGACATTTCTTCACTTGTTCTGGAAGCGCCCTTTTGGAGAGGCTCTGGAACTAGAACTCAAGGACTCAAATAATGTACCTGTCCTACCACTCTGTATGTTTTCCAGGGACACCCATGGAAAGTGCTATTGATGATGCTTGGTGTTTATGTTCTGTGTGAAGGATCCCTTATGCTTCACCAGGAACTGCCTAGTGTTGAGTGTCTATGTCTGCCGCAAGCTCATCCACAGCCTGCTGAGGGACTATTCTCTTAGGGACAATCTAGAGAAGGAATATTAGTCACACTCCCCTCCTGGCCCACTCTACTAAACCCCCTTTACCCCTATCTTCCACAAAACCCTCACCCCTGCACCCAACCCCGCCACAACATCACCCCATTTCCCCAGATATGTTTCCAATGTGTCAAACTATATGTGCC
Source organism: Spea multiplicata (assembly GCA_009364415.1). NCBI lineage: Eukaryota > Metazoa > Chordata > Amphibia > Anura > Pelobatidae > Spea > Spea multiplicata. The sequence goes on from VKOC01016492.1 coordinate 70,027, forward strand.
ATGTCTGGATATGTAAGCATTACTATTACTGTATATGTGAGCTTCCTGTGAAATTGGAGTTTGTACTGTATGTAAAATGCCCTGTGATGCATTGCAGTAGTTACCAAAGTACTCTATGTAAATATTATCTCTTATTGGCCATATATTTTTGTTTAATATGCATTTTTTTTCAAAAATTAAAGCAGCTCTTGGCTGTTTGGCTCAGATCGAGTGAGTTGGTGAAAGCTTGGTCCTCTAGCCTCAAGGCCGAATTTGCTTGGAGCTTTGGGTTGTTTTTTAGTTGCACCCAGGTAAGACCTGGTATCTGGGTGGGTGCACTAAATTTTGATCTGTTTAGTCTGAGCACGGCGCATTTTGGTTGAACACACCTGCACACCATGTGCTCTCAGACGGCATTGTGCACTTTTAGTTTTACCTATTACTAGCTCCAGCCTTTTAGGCCGATTAGCGGTATATAAATCTTAATGGAGTCAGCCTTAAAGCATGTCTTTCACATTGCACTTTGCACATGTGATTTTCCGAATTATTAATCAGAGGGTCGCGTATCCCTTTGGATCTGAGCGATATTATTTTCTCTATAATGCAATGTAGGTATGTGTTGCCTGTTCTGAGTATAGCTAGGATCAGAGTCTCTTTATATCCATAAAAATGAATGCAAGGTTTTCAAAGGTTAATATTTTTTCCTTTGTTCATGCTAATGTGGCCCTAGGCAATCTTGGGTCAAGACAATCTTTTTTTTTTGCACAGGGCAAGAGGGGCAACTGTTCAGGTCCCAAACACCCTAAGGGGTACACAGCTGTTCTATTGTCCATGGGTGTGTGTGGGGGGTGGATACAGACAAGGATAGTGCCTTAACGTAGCCAAAAAGATTGCAAATTAACTAACAGCATAGTAATGCCCAATTTTTGTCAGGGTTTAGAGAAGCAAACTGTTGTGAAAGTTATATATAAAAACATTAAATGACTAGCCTCAAATATCAAGCATATACCTTCAGTTCTAAAGAGTTTTCTAAAATGCTTGCAACCTCCTATATACATTAATATGTAGCATATATATATATATATATATATATATATATATAATTATATATATATATATATATATTGTATACATAATTTATACATACACATTTAGTAACATTTTTGTTTACTGTGTGTGGAAGAATTAAGAACAAGCAGACTATGTACTATGGTGACATCATTTTGCTCGGGGTGAAGATGCATGTGACATCACAAGTGTCCTGAGGCGAGACATTGGAATGTTGCTAATTGTGAAACTCTCTTTGGTGGGCTAAGGACCCCTTGGAGTAACCTGGAAAACTGGAAAACTACCATTTTTTCTGTATATTAAAGACCGCTTTAAAAGAAACACTGAGTAAGCAATGGGTTAAATATTGTTGAAGTCTAAAGCATAGTTAGAGGAGCCAGCAACACATTATTTAATGTCTCGATGGATGCGAGGGATGCTCTCAAAACATTGAATTACTGAAAACACAGCAGATCCCTCCTCGATTCAATAAAACACTCCTTTACATGTGTGCATGTCTCTACTCCTTAGTACCACTCCCCTCCTTCCCTGACTACCCATGCTAAACGCCTAGCACCAAACCACAAGCTAAATATAGACAGGACAAAGTGGAATTCAAATGTGAACCAAAAAAAACAAGGAGAGCCTACCATTTCTAGCTGATCCAAGAGTAATCGTTATGGTCAGAAATACAAACCCTTAACCCACCTGCGAAATGAAAGAAAACAATGATAGAAGAGTTTTAACAAAAGAAGTATTTAGGAACATGGCACAAACCCATCACTTTACACGTACAACAAATAATGTTACATACAAAGTTAACATTTGTAGAATAAATTAACAATTTTGTAACAGCGCCATTAAGTGTTGTGGATAATTAGGACATTTACCATAGACAGCTGGGTTAATGGTAAGAAGTTCTATGTTTAACAATCTTGGTAAAAAGCATCCTTGGGCTACTGTATTTGCAAATAAGTGACTTTTCTATTTTTTTTCTATTTTTCGTGTATCGGTTCCGAATAGATTCCAGTACTGGTAAGAGTCAAATTTGACTGCAACAGCTTGTTGCGAATCTGGTACATAGAAAATATCAGTCTCAATAAACATATAGCCAGAACCTGTTTTTGTATCACCCAAGCCCTGTAATGGTTTTGGGAATATTATAGTTATTTTTAGGTACTTTTTTCCCCTCCATGTAGTCGGGGTATCTTGTGTTTCCTGTGGTTGCTTGAAGAAATGTAAAAGTGATAGAGCCATAGTGGATAGCAGGTCCCCAATCCTTTTCTTCAGGGGAGATATGCAGCCCTTTTCTGCCCTCTCTGGTCAAAACTATTAGAAGGTCGGACCTTCTTGGGTCTTTGTCAAAGATTGGACCTACTTAAGTCTTCAAGGGGGAGAGGTGGTGGCCAAAAGGCACAGACCAACAAAAAAAGTCTTCAAAGACCAAGTTTCACTGTGGCATTTTTGAGTGAATAAACATCTGTGTACAAAACTCAAATCAACATTACATTTGCAAAAGAAGAAACTAAAATGTGTGCCAGTCTCTGGACCAAGCCCATGGCTGGCACCAAAAAAAACTAACTGCACCAATTAGTCAAAGACTAGGGCAACAAAGAGTTTATTGAAGGACCCAAATGCTTACCGGCCAAGCCAAGTACACCAATATTATCGGTGCCATACCAGCACCATACAAGCGGGCTCTGTAACTACCTCTGATTTCTCAACCTACTCAGTGTAAAAATGTGGCCCAGCTGACCAACCCTCAAGCTTCATAACACGGTCCGGGAATAATAATACAAATCAGAGCAAAATGAATGACCCTGTAAGGTTGGCTATGTGTTAACAACAATACAACTTTTTAATGAATTCACAAAGAAAAACTATTTTTGAGGTCTGTGACCTTAAAAAACACTTTTACATCAATAGAAAAAAATCCTTAACCTTTTAAAATGTAGTAACATTTAAATTGCCTATCCCTTGAATAATATCAAAGCATTTAAAATCATACATCAACTTACCACCTACATTTCTTTTTTTTACTTTTTTTTGTGGGGGAGGGGTATTAGTACTAAATCTAGCAAACAAATGCTTTGGCACCTATGATGCCCAGCTAATATTCATACCTAATGCCATCCAAGGTACAGACAACCAGGACGCAAAAACACAGTTTTGGGGTTTTTTTGGAACAAAAAGTCAAATGTTTAGCTACCATTTGGCTAAACATACTAGTTAATAATTCAAGTAGTACTTCAATAACAGCTTTAAATCAGATTGGTGGTATGGGTCTATCATTAGAAAATGTTTTTTCCTATTTAAGTTTTCTAAAAACAAAACCAAACATGATGACTATACATGGGGGTGTCTTACTTTTTATGTATAGTCATCATGTCGACAGACCCCCACTTTATTTTTGTAAAATACCTAATCCGGTTGTAGGTGCAGGGCATCTGGCAGACGCGAGCTCCCACATACTGACATAATGTTTGGATACACACCAGCTTACAAGTTTATACTGTAAATCTTTCAATTATTCCAAATGGATGAGAAGAAAAAAAAAGTTGAAAAAAGCCTCTAAATGAGATGGGCTAATGCATTACATTTTTTAAATTAAATAAAATTGTGATTACATGTTTAGTTTTTTTTTTATTATTCATACTGTATGTAGGGGCTTGCTTGCATAATAATAAAAGAAGAATATAATTAATAGCAAATAACCCACGTTTTTTTCTATTGTGATAGGAAACACGGGTTCCAAGAGTTTAAACTTGGCTGTCATCACCGGCAATCAGTTTTCCAGGGTCCTGGGGAGGCATCGCTTCATAAAACTGTGTATCGCACGGTTGAGGGATATAAGAAGGTGAACTCTTTGTAGGAGATAAAACAAAGCCTTTTATCCAGTACAGATCAAAGGAGAATAATAAAACCAACAGATAACAATATAGAGACAACACAACCAATGAGTGGTGTTGGGTATATGGGAACAACCACAACTTGGGCAGAGATCAGACCACCAATGGGGAGATCATCCCACTTTCAACAAAAACTAACAAAGAGGGTGACTACCATCACCATCTCTATAATAAAACAGACGGAGTAACTTCTGGACTCCGGCTACCTGGAGCCTTCCCTTGAGGGACGCGGCCAGGACTGCCCACTGACGTCAGGGGGTGATCCCGTGATGTCGGTGGGAGGTCCCCCTGCAGTCAGTGGGAGGTCCCGTTGACGGTAGCGGGAGGTCCCGTTGACGGTAGCGGGAAACACCCCAATTTAAAGGGGAAATGGGCGAAACATAGAAAATAAATGAAATTAATTTTTTTTTTGCATTCTGAAAAAGAATATTTAAAATAAGCATTAAATAAACAAAACAAAATTACAGTTTTGGGAAATTTAACATCTGAAATGATGGTACAATTTCTTATTCCAAAATAGCGCATGCACAAAGTAAAAATGAAATGTTTGTTACGTTGGTTTGAGATCAGGCCACGTTGTTAAAGCAGCCTTTTATAAAGGACCGAAGGAGGAATTGAAAACAGGAAGTTAGTGCAGCAGGCAGTTCATGGGTAATGGCAGAAGTGGGAAACGGCTTTACTTTGTTTATCTGAAAATGTAAAAGTAAGCGAACAACAAAAGATCTAAGCAATCATTATCCTGTAATAACATTTCCACCCGCAAAAGGACACCCAACCTAAATTAGCAATATCTCTCCTTTTTGCAGATTTTAAAAAACAATTATATATATATATATATATATATAATAAATTAAAAAACAACAGGGGTAGGGCTGATTTGGCAGTATTAGCCGTATAAACCGACCACAAATATAATAGATAATGTGTAAATTTATTAAAAACAAAACCAAAAAAACCCTCACAACTACTACACTGAAAACCTGTAGCATAAGCCATAAATATTACAAATAATTAAATTTAAATATGCAAAAAGCCCTTTAAAAAACCTTTTTAAATGCATTACTGATCTCAAATTCATCTGCCAAGAAGCCCATGATCCTCAGCCAGTCGGTGCCTTGCAGAATGAAAGCAAATCACAAAACCTGCAAAGACCGCTTTCCTGCACAGAAGTATTTAAATATTATTATCCCTGTAAAAATCCGCCAAGGCAACATTTTTTTGCTAAAATATTATACTTTTTGTTACAGTATTTGGTTGATTTGGTACATTATTTCTGTGTATTGACAGCTGCTAGACAGCTATCGCTGTGTTATAATAACTTTTGCTTCTTCTTTTTGCTGCTCGATGACACAACTTACCGGTACTCGTTAGAGTGTGTGGTTTGTAGAACGAGTGTGTGTTACTAACCTACGGCTCATGTCATGTTCACACTACATAGCACAGCGAGATGCTTCTACAAAGGTCTATGGAAGATAAGGATGCTAAAATTCCGATAAACATAACGTTATGACATTTTAATTATATATGCTTTTAAAACACATACTCTATTATTTTTTCTAGCATGGTGTTATTCTTCAGGCATGAAAGAATTTGTTTTATGTTCATCTAATCTAACAGAATTACATCATAGAAATATTCACCAACGCAGAGGTTGATTATCCATTGGGTACACTAAGCACATGCCTAGGGGCACCCAAGTAGGCACTGTGCAGGCTAATGTAGCTTTGAGAAGGGCACTCAGTTGAAGTCACGTTACTACAAGTGCAGTTAAGAGTGTGTGTATGCGTATGTGCATGTGCAAGCATGTTTGCCTAGGGGCCCACAAGAATCTGGGATTGCATCAATGAATATGATCAAATTGCCAACAGCAGAAAAGAACCACTTTAGTATACAAACTGTGCTCAGTAGTATGTATAAATACGTTGTTTTTTAATTCAAAATGTAAGTAATGTGAAATGTATTGCTAAAACCATGGATATGGTAACATTCTAGTAGTGTTAAGCAAATGATGTGGTTTGTTCTCCATTGCATGCAACAAAATACTTGTGTACGGCGGCTGACATTTTCCCAGTCATAGCCACTCCCCTGAGTTCTGGTGTTAGATTCCGCAAAGTTGGGAAACATGGTAATGCCAGGGCATGCAGCTTTAATGCCTGGTTAGCAGAAAGGTCAGGCTTAGAGCTGACAACAAATAAGTTTAATATTAAAAATAATAATAATAAAAAAAGTAAAGGTTTTCCAAACTGCACAAATACATATTACATGTTGATAAAAATATATGAAATTTGTATGAAGTGCTTGGGATCACTAATTTAGTAAGTTATATAGCAAGTTTATAGTCAAAATATCATTTGTAATAGGTATCAAAATCACCTGTTCATCATGGAAATTTAATTTGGCTCCAGATTCAAGATTGCAATATATATATTTGCATGTATATATATTTATGCATATAAAGTTAGCCCCTGTAAGGTAAAAGCTGCTGTAAACACAGGGCAGGGGCTGAAGAGCAGAGGGAAACAGAATATGAGTGTCGTCAAGGTCAGATAAAGGGTCAGGTAGAAAACAGGATGGGAAGCAAGAGTCATAATCAACTGTAACCTCAATAATCATGCAAACAGGAAAAGGGAAGGGATATTTATATAGGCCCGGGAGCTTAGCTGCAGAGCAGAGACAGGTATAAACAGTGATATATTTACCTCTGGTGCTGCCCTAGGCCTGACCCTGGGCACTGCCCCAAGCCCCCCCTCTGCAGCCACTGTTCTGACAGGGCTGGAATATGACATCATACCCATGTCACAGAGCCTTTAAAGGCACTATATGGAGTAAATGGGCCTTGTAACCAAACCCCCGCAGTAGGACTGGCTCCCGCCTAGACTTGCGCCACTAGGCCTACTCGGCATAGGCCAGAACACCTTGTTGGGTATAAAACCCTCTAACAAATTACAGTCTCCGTAATAGGAAAAAAAAAGAAGCTCATGACCGAATTCTACACACCTTAAAGTAAATATTAGTAAATATGTAAAGTAATGGTGGCTAGTGTGAAACTCTCTCAGATTCAGGACTTAGTAACTATTAGTCTATACAGAAACAAAAACCTACTGAGCATTGTGACCAGATAGAGGGAATGATTGTTTTTAATGGTTATGTTTCGATTAGTTGTTCTGTCTGCTCTATTCTTTAATGCTTGGGCCTAATGACTGATCAGAGCCTACAAATATTCACAAAAAATACAGAAAGGGAAGCAAACCCTAAAAGACATATAAATGTAGATATTTCAGGGTGCTGCTGAAATGACTAATCACCACTTTGCCAGTTTACTGGTGGTGAGCAGCTTGCAGGGTCATGATAGTTTGATCGTATGGTGCCCTCAAAGCTTAGTCAAAGCTTAGCATCTTTCTTAACTTGTAAGGAAGAGATATGAAAGGTATGTACTAACTCATACAGCAAGAGACAGCTACTTCAACTAAAATATTTAATTACCGGTAGTTAGCTGGTCTCCTTATTTTTCCTTTGCCCTGTGTTGGTGTGTATTGTAAAACTAAGCAGAACAAGCCCCAAGATGAAAAATAACTTCAGTTTATAGTTTTGATGCTTCTTGATTACCTTGCTGTGACCTAAGAGGTTAGCCATGTACTGCGTGCATTCTGCCGTGGCCCGTGTAATTAAATTTCAGCCTTTCTGCAGAATTATTGACAAAAACTCACTCATGTGCATAGATCTTTGCTCTCTTGTGACGAGGAAGCTTGTGGGTGGCCTGCTGTCCCTCCAATGGGCCCGACCTTGGTCTAAAGCTTAATATGTCACTGATTCACAAGGCTATTTTAAATATTCTGGGCCAAATCGCTCATCAGGCAAGTAAGCCATGTCTATAAGTAGTGCCTTGTGGTTACATTGAAGAGGTACATTTGGTCAACACTCTGATCTATTCTATAGCTGGTCTTAACCACAATGACCTTTTGATTAGTTCTTGTAGACACGCACAATAATGTTTCAGTTTTAATGAATATAATGATATTATTCTACTTAAAAATATAATATAACAGCAATTTATTTAAAATGTTACTTTGTAGTGAGGCATACATTGACTATGTTTCAAAAAGGATCCAACTTTACTTTAACCGGACTGGTCATATGGGAATTTGCCCGGTGGCCTGCCCCAGTGGCAGATTGCGTGCTGTAGTGTGTGGCCACTGACTCAATATGCCCAGCCAAACATGTGAGTATAAAATATAACATATCCAGCCGCACCTACATCGTCTGGAGGCCACCTAGTCAAACCCAGTCTGGCCCTGTCTGGCAATATGTATTATGTATGATTTCATTATGTTTGTTTCATATTTTGATAAATAGTGAGCATGTACATGTGCGTGGGGTGGAGCGAATGATGTCCTTCTCTTTTCATCCAAATGTTTCATCGGAACGACATCTCCAGTGTCAAGAAGTTGTATCTGCATTGTCAGAACTGCCGGCATTGTAAGTTGTGCGGTCATAGTCACTTTATAGCTGTGGACACCATAAACTCATCTGTTCTTTAACACACTTGCTGTCAGAAAGACCAAAAATTCATCCAGTTAGATTACCTTTTTGTTTGGAAGTGTGATCCGAGAGAGGAGGTAAACGGCCATGGCCTAGGCAGCCTTACTGGGCATCTCTTAGAAATAGAGTCTTTCTGGTTAATAAGTTTTAATAAATGTATTTTTGTAACATTTGACTATGTACAGGACACATCTTGTGTTTATCTGTTTGGAACACATGCTTCCAATGTATTCCTACCTTGAATCCAGTTGCATGAATTGTTCTGCTGGTGCTCTATCCTGATGGACAGCCCAATGCACCATGGAAGGGTAGGCGCTTGGCATGTCTCCACATACTTTCCCAACGAAACACGTAGTAAACAAGGAGGCTTGAGTTCATCTTGTCTGTGGGATCTTTTATATTACATGTAGCCCATTGGGCACATTTGGTGGGTTGTAGCTTTAAATGGCCTATTCATGAGACGTAAACCTGGAGTTCGCCTAAATCAAGCCCTTTATGGTAACCCAACCCTGCTCTTACTTGTTTGATCACTTTAATGAAAGCCTTTGGAAATATGGCATTGAGCACGGCTATTTCCAGGTGTTTGTTCTTGAGAAAATAAAACAGAATGTGACCTTGTCAAAGGATGAGGAACTGTTGTCAAAACAGCAGCAGGTCATACCTGTCTGCAGAAGCCACACAAACTTCATGTTGCTATATAAAACCTTTTCAGACAAAATCTCTAACCGGCGAACAAACCAAATACTCAAAGCATGAAAATGTACACAATTTAACACAATAATTCCGGGATTTCACGTTTTCAGTTACATGAGATTGATTGTTTCAAAAAGGAAAATGTATAGCTATAGGGGTAAGTTACTGAAGCCATCGACGGGCTCATATATCAAGAAGAATGTAGACTTTATGAATGAAAGGGACGTTCCCCTTAAACCCATGCATTACACAGGTTTGAAATTGTCCGCTTGTATCTGATATTAGGATGGGCTTTTCCTTGTCTTATGTGTGATTAATATACCTTGAACCTTTAATTGTACTTGTTTGATGAGTATGGGGTTATTTTGTGCCAAGAGGTCCATGGGATAGAGATTTGCCAATGTAGGATATGTATAGTACAGTAGGTTGAAAAAAGACTTCAGTCCATCAAGTTCAACCTTTCACACATACTCACTGCTAAAGTTCTAAATGTAAATTTTAGCGCACTCATAATTTTATTTACCAAGATGAAACCTCCTAACACATCAATCAATCCATTTTATTAATTCTCTTTAAAGTGTGTATCAGGTAACCAGTGACTCAAAAGTAGTGTAAGAAAATATTTTAAAAGGCTTTTTAATACAAGCAATGAAGTAGTCATGTAATTTAAAAAAAGGCTACATAACAAAAGCTAATGAAAAACAAAAGTTTACAGTGATCCAGGTAGTGTTGGCTTCTGGTTTACTTTTCAGTGGTACCAGCATAGAATGACAAGGTAGCCCTGGCACTTTAAGGCCGACGGCTGGATATTACAGGCCGCATGTTATGTTTTTATGCTCACAATGCTCAGATCGAGTGAATATGGAGCAATGCAAAGTGTCCCACATGATCAGCCCAAGCCTGGGTGCCAAGGAGCAACTAAGAACTGTATATGAGAGTTAAGGAAGAGAAGCTACATGTTGCATAGTGGAGTGACTTAGGGTGACTTTCTTATCTGGTAGTCCAGACTCAACAGACCATGTGATGCATATTCTGACAAGGAAGTCGTAGCCAGCTCTATGTGAGGTATGGTCTTGAAGACCAGAACTATAAATCGTGGCTCTGTGATCTGGAATAGTGTGACTACCTAAAAAAAATGAATATTTCCATTCACCGGGGCAAATCAGAACATTCATGGTGAGAATCCATGTTATATCAGCTATAGCATCCAGGTAATAAAGTTAATGTTAAAGTTATCGGAAACCTGCTGCCCTATCACTAATTATTATCCTAAAGCTAACCAGCCACTAGCACAATCATTCCAGCTGTATACACCCTGCATGGTATCTTTATGTGATCCTCGCCGTTAGCTTTGTTCTGTTCTGTACAGTCTGTTTAGAAAAATGGGAGTTACAGTACAACGACCGTTAGAGTCCCACAGGTTACTTGTCCCTGACCCGCAGCGCAGACCCTTTGTCAGTTACTTTATTACTCGTATCTTATGTTCTGTTGTTGCTGCCTTTCGGACTTGCCTCTGTAAAGACACATCAGCAATTCCCCACGTCCCGGCACAATAGATTAAACAGCTGCACAGCTAGTCAGAAACGTGCAAGCGTGCTGTGTGTCAATCAAACACTTTTTTATTTAAATGGGGCAGATGGGCTCAACTTCGGACAAAGGTCTCAGTGAGGGGGCTGTCCGCATAAGACGGGATGTCTGTTCACCCTGTACTTACTGGCTATAGATCAGCGCAACAACAAAAAAATGATACAGAATGTAAGCGTAAACCAAGTGTAATTGTTTGTGGATACTTTTCACAAACTGCCTGATCTGCTTCTCCAGGAGGGACTAGCGGCCATGGCAGAGCACCCGTTAGCTGCCCGACCTGACTCTCCCCGGAGCTGGATTATAAACAAAGCAATAAAGAGCCTTGTCTGAGGCCCCTGGATGTGTGCAGCTGTAGGGACAGCATTTGGTAGTCATGTTTTATAGCAGCTGGGCCCCAATCCACGTCTTTTATAGAGGATAGTAGGTTAATATCCATGTCCATAAGGGACACAGAAGCTGTGTAGAAGTTACGGGGAATGACTTGGCTTGATTATCAGCTGCCCAAATGTGCTTAAAGTGGACACGCCAACAAAAAACGAATCAAAGGAGTAGAACAAGTGATGTGTTTTTTTAATAGATTTAGAGGTAAAATGTTTGTCCTCTCCTGGTCTTTTACAAAAGCGATTTGGGGCTATCTGCTCATACTGTATGCTTTTTTTTAATTTGAAATTACTGCAGAAATGATGCTATTTCCAGACCAAAGTGGCACTAATTACACCCAAAACACTGGGTTTAAAACTGCTTTAATAGTATAAGCAGTTAAAATGTGTCCTTTTAATAAAATGAACACATGCACACCATTTTTTCACTCCTTTCTCAGGGAGGGGGTATTAAATAGGTTATCAGCTCTGTAGGATATTATATATTTTCCCTGTACTGTCAGTAAAACACTTCCAAGGTGGCCACCCAATCATACATACTGTATTTGCAAATGGTTAGGCATTCTGGGGTAAATACAATAAAACAATGTAATGCCATATCATGCCATGTCCCTGTTTTGTATCATTTCAAGCCAACTCCCATTCATGACTGGTTTGGTGAACTGTGCTAAAAAAAAACAAATAAAAGTTATGGGGGCACCTCTAGCCCCAGGTTCACCCAGGTTATGATCCAGATCCCCACAGCGCTCCAGGGGACCTGGATCCTCCTCTCCGGCAGCCGTGGATGTCTGTGCGATGCGCGTAGGCAACCTCCGCTGCGGCCACTTCTGCCGGGGCTTCTATGGTGGAGCACCGGCGTGACATAACCTTCCGGTTCTCCACCATAGATGCCCCGGCGGAAGTGCCGGCTGCGGACGTTTGCGCGCATTGCCCCAGCCGGTGAGAAGTCGGCCCCCGCTAGACACCAGTGAGTCAGGGGGTGCATTGGTAAATCTAGGGAGCAGAGTGGCATATCTAGGGAGCAGAGTGGTATTTCTAGGGGGCATAAAACATAACTGGGGGGGAATATCTGGGTTTTCCAAATTTCTGTTTGTATATAATAACATATGCTGACTATGCTGCATAATAGATACCAAAAATGTTAAAATACACAGATTCCTGTTTATTAGCATTCCACCCATGTTTATTTTTTCTTTAAAAATATTTTTTTCTTTAAAATAGCACCAAACTTTATGGTGCGTCCTAAAATTGAGCCAATGCGGTATTACTACAATTACCTATACCGTTTCTGATGCTTGAAAGTGTTTCAGACGGAGTAAAGCAAATGCTATGTAGATCGGAGCGGTGGATTCCCATGCCTTCCGTCCTCCACTACTGCGGTGGATTAACACTTATTTTACAAATTCCTACATGTGAAACACTTTACTAAGATCAGTGACAATAAGTGATACGGACTGAGGAAACTGCAACAACATACTTTTACTGCAACTATTCTTGGGTTTAGTGGATCTAAATGAACGCTGTAATAGCATGTATCACCGTAATTGCTGATGTATGAAATATAAATACGGATCAGAGTCATCTTATTAGAGCCTTTTAAATGTGTGGTAGGCAGACACCACATTACTGAGCCACCCGGTTAGACTTTGTTTGCTCCATGGGCTAAATGTGGTTCCTATGAGTGTCCATGCTTTTACTACACGGGCCATGGAAAGAACACCGGATTAATGGCTACGGGGACAGTCGCTTGGGTCCTTCAAGTGACATCGAAGCACCTCACCCTTGGGTAACAAATATTTTTAGCAAACATATAAAAGGTATCCATAAAAGGCATTTACAGAACCTCCAATAAACGGAGAGATGGACAGGCATCCTAAACTCTCATTGCTGCACTTCCAAGAAGGAGAAATGTTAGGACTAGCGGTCATTATCTACAGTCAGAGGCTTAGATGTAATGTAAGGAAGTTTTACTTTATTGAGATGGTGGTAAACAAGTGGAACTGCCTCCCAGCACGAGTGGTAGGGGCTAATACAGTGAGGGATTTGAAAATTACACGGGACAGACATATAGCTTTCCTGAAACCAAGAACGGATTAAAAGTCTTTACATCAGGGAAAAATGGGCCAAATGGTTCTGATCTGCTGTCTCTCTGTTTTTATGGGGCAGATTTAAACCCATTTGCCCAAACAACAAAAAAGAAGTCCACAGAAGTCAATGATCACTGTTTTCAAATGAATATAGAAAAATAACACAGTATTATACGTCAAGATACATAACAAAGATTTTAAAGAGCTATTACAAACATGGCCGATATATTATACGTTTATATATAAATCCGGGCTTTCTGGGGTATTAAGTTAGCCAGATTTCTTATAACTTGCATGATAAAAGCATTACACCACTGGCAGTCTTTCGCTAGTGTAATTTATGCTTAATAAATAAAGTTTTTAGAAGATAATTGAAACACAAAGTCCTTTGTGTATTTTTTATAAAGCTGTGCATGGGTAAGAGCGCATACAGTGGGGCACATAACCGCTGTAACAAAAAAAGGGGGAAAAAGTGAATTAAAAATAAAAAAAAAGTATTTTCGCGAACTGTCCTTTTTTTCTACTTTGCGTTACAACTGTTACGTGCAGAAGGCCTGTCAGGAAACCACCTTCCATGGCCCCGCCCACCAGCCGTCTCCCCGACCCGCCCACACAACGTCTATTCATAAGCATGATCCCGCCTATTTCTGTTTATCAGATTTGCTCCGCCCATTTCTCAATCCCACGCCTGTAACCGACCTCCCTTTCGGCACACCCTGTAGTGTAGCCACGCCTTTTACACAGCCCACCGCTGTTTCCCTCGGCTCTTTCTTTCTCTGTATTTTTTCCTCCTCAGTGCTCCCTACCCAGAATCCCCCGCGAAAACCCTACAATGAAATTTAAGAAGTTTTTTAGGTTTCGGCGCCATTTTCGATTGGACTGAGGTAAGGAGGGATTTTTTTCCCAGGGAATAACTCGCCGGAGCGGTTTGTGTGCTTTTTTTCAGTTTCCCGTCCTCTGCGGTCGCCTTCTATATCTTCGAAAAATCAGGAAAAAAATCAGAAAAAAATCCCGTGGTGTCCGGTGTGTGTCGGCGGCCTCCCCCACCCCCCCTCACGGCTCCGCCCGGCACTGAGCGGGGAGAGGGGACCGACCGTTACCCGGGGCTGGGTGGGAGGAGGAGGAGGCCAAACCCCGACACACGCTTCGATCCCTAGTTACCACAGGGTGGTGTGAGGATGCCCCCGAGCACTCCCCGCCTAGAGAACACCCGATACCCCCAGCTCCGGCCAGTGCAGCGGGGCCAGCCCGGGGTTCGAACCCAGGAGGGGCAGTTTGGCACCATAGGGGGTGGGGGCAGAGGAACAAAAACACATTTATTTTGTGCGGCTCTGTGTCATTTTTCGTAGCCTGTTAATTATCTAATACGCAGTATGAATTTCCATAGCGCCGAAAAAGTTTTTAATGGGCTGTTTTGCTGATTTAATAAAGCGATTTTTCAAAAGGATGTATAACAAGGCACTTGGGTGATATACATTTATATATGTGTGTGTGTTTTAATGGCTTATTTGTAAACGTGTGTATTTATACACATATATATACCGTATATGTAAATATATATATATGCCCACATATTCCTTAGTTCATTCTTTTCTTTCAGCAAGTGTGTGTATAGTGTATGTATACTGTACATATAGAGTGTGTGTGTATATATATATATATATATTATGCATATATATATATTTATACACACTGACTACGTGGGGCAGTTTCTTAGTACATGTCGGGGTTAATGTCTCCCTGTTGGGGGTTTGGGCCATTCTCTGTGTAAACCAGTAGGACGGTTATTTTTCTGAAGGCGCTGCCTGCTCTGGAGGGTCAGACAAAGGGTTGGTAGGTGTTTGGGGCTGGGGATTAAACACAAGAGTAGTTAATATTATTATTATATCAAACGGTATAATATTCATGTGTGATATAACGTCTAACAAAGTGTCTCATCTAACGTGGACATCTGTTAACTGAGCCGCTCGGATGTGGCTTTAGACCATGCTAGAATAAACTATTTGGGGTAAAGTGATTAAAAAGTCAACATTAGCGGGGAAAATGTGCGGGTGTTGCCCCAGAGGTGTGTGATATATATATATATTCTAATTCTACTTAGACACAAAATATGTAAAATTCCATAAAACAAGCTACTGGGAAGTGTTCTCGTTATTTTGTTACAAACCACTGCTTATCTTTCTGAAGGCTAACTTTGTTGTGTGATTAATTGTATTGTATTTACACTAATGCAATCTGTGATTTGCCTTATTTTTAGGGTGTGTGTATATATATATATATATATATATATATCGTTTGTTAGAGGGAAAGTAGTCAAGGCTTCTAGAAGCAATTTAATATGGGCTTAATTATCCTTTCACCCTAAAATAAATCGTTAATATATTGAGATAAATATGACAATAAGCATTCATTTCTACAGTAATACCAATGAAATATTAATGTGATTTCTGGGCTAATGGAAATATGTATAACATGCCTTTTTAATTATTTTTGTGTAGGCTATTAATTTTTATGTAGTTTTAATGACAGATTTCGTAAAGGTAATCCTGCTTTGAGAGGCAATTTGTAGCTCTTTATTGCTACGGAGCAGGCCCCTCTGAAATGAAATTCTGGTTGTAAATCAGAGGATTTTAGACAAGCTCACGTGGGTATAAAACGTTTACGTAAACATGGCTTTATCGGTTCATAAAACGTTTTAAGAAATATGTTTTTACGTAGAAAAAAATGAATCATTAGCCGGTTCCTCGCATGGAGTCCTTTTCTGTACGGAGGCTCGCACCCTTCCCAATATCGTTTCCCACGTATAAATCCGATATAAATCCCGCGCCACAAAACCCTTCAGCTGCACTTTAGACGTTTACCGAAACGAAATCGTTTTGTTGGTTACCTTAAACTTTTTTGAAAGCTACAAGCTGCCCTTTGTGGAAGCTGCAGCGCATGTGAACGAGATCTCATCTACAGGCTGCCGTTGATTTATATGATCTGGGGTTTTAAGAAAGCCTTAGTGCCTCTCAGAGTTAAAAAGATTCGGTCAGTGGAATACATTGTGTCATTAAAAGTGCAGATTTTCACCCCCCCCCCCCCAAAGAAATTGAAGTTCATTATATATTTAAATGTAACCTTCATATGATTTAACTCCGCGATAGTTGTGTAAAGCAAAAACATCCACAACTTTTAGGTAAGAAAAGCCGTTTCCTGGGTGTTTATCACCAAGAATACGGGCAGTGTTAGTGTTTCGATATATTCTGAAGCTGGTAACTTATATTCAGGTAGGTTAAAGTATGTCTTCTCCCCTCTGGTATGTGAGGGGTTAATAGGTACGACTAAGAGAATTTGGTTGTTGCTAACAGAATCCTTACCAACTCTTAATTCCCCGTAGTGTCGCCGGTCCCTTTGCTTCGGGCATCATCATCATCATCATCATTATTATTATTATTTAGTGCTACAGAATATAATATCATTACGCATGTAGTGGGGGATAAAAATCTCTTTACATTTGTAAGCCGTGGGACAGGAGCATTGTAGAGCCGCTGAATATATTTAAATATAAATTTATATATATAATGTGTTTGTGTGTAATATTTTAATTGTTAATTGTTTAATATGTTAATTGTTAAGACAGGATTTTTTTCTATTTTTTACTTTCTGTGGATGATCTGGAGAATTTGTCTGTAATCTACTCTTTGCAGCATAAACTTCAATCTAATGGTGATCCTCGGATTTGTTGTAGAATCAAACTTTTAAATTATTTCGGACAGCTGCCGTCCGACTCCTCCGAGTTATTATACAGATGCTATTTTATTTATATTTTCAGTAATATACCTGTTGGTGTTACAGCAGGTATGTGTAACATCGTGTAATAACTCATAGAATTCTGCTCATAAAATAAGAAGTTCTTTCCATTATAACATACAATATATCCTTCTCCAATGTGCATTTCAGTCCAAAGCGCTCATATTTCCTCCTGTGGCAGTCAAAGGGTTAAGCCGGGCTCTCGCTGCCATTCATGATGCAGCATTTCTGTATGTACGACGTGTATAAACTATAAAATGTTCCTGGGATAGAAAGATGGCTGCCTGCTTAGCCTCGGCTCCATAGTATTCCAGAAAATGGTGCCAGTCTGTATGAAGCGTATCGCGGGAACCCAATGCGGCTTGGCTCATTAAACATCCGTTCCTTCGACGCCGGGACACTGTATAAATTATACTTTACCGGACCTTATATCTAGCTTTTTGTTGCCTAAAAAGTAACATTTTTTAAATCGATGCCTGTTCGTTATGTTTATACTCCGTGGAAGAGTTTTTACATGTACATATAGGCTGTCACTGTGTGTGACTATGGTTGGGGGGGTAAGTTCAGTGTGTGGATATTACAGTAAATATATTTGTAATTGTTGGTTGTTTTGCCGCACGGCCGTCTGTATCGCAGGGGGTCGAAAACTAACCTTGTGCTGTGAACTCTCTTTCAGGTCCGGCGTCACTCGGTGAGTTTGGCTTCGCCTCGCAGTCCTGTATAAAGTCTGACTTACATCCACTAGTCAATAAATTCTGGAATCGGACGTGTGAGAGGTAATGATGTCAAAATAATCTCCCCTCTTCATTGACCTGCGCCAGGCACAGCGGCCGGACTGACGCTCACAAATGGGTGACAGGTAGGGAATTTCTTTCACTTGTCGCCCGCTCTCCAGAAGAACGCCGTATTGCGTTTTCTCCCGGCCGTGCTGCTCATTCGCTATTAAGATACTTAAGTGTCTTCGTTTATCTGCCGTTTTTATATCCCTAAGGAGATATCCTGTACACGCAGAATGACCGTATGGCTGCTAAATACATACGCTGTTCAGTAGTCAAAACAATAAAGCTCTTCTCATCCACAAATGCATGGAAGACGAGGTAAGCACATTACATTATGACTTCTGTCCTCTTCCCCCGGCCTGCTTTTACTGTAAAGGGACCTGAATTGTCCATTACAATTATTGTTTTAATTAATGTGCAGGAGCTAACAATTCACTCCAAATTACATAACAAGGCTGCCCACCACGCTCCTGGTTACTATTAATCTGGGGCGATCGCAAAAAGTGTGTATTACTAAATACATGAATCATAAAACATATCCTTTCATTAAATACATTTCACGATGCTTTATCGAGTTTTAAAGATTGAGTTTTGAGGTTAGATTTCTTTGAAGTTCTATTTTGGGCACACATACAAGCTCTTTCTCTCCTTGGATATGAAGATTTTTAAAACATACAGATTCAAAGTCAGGAAGCAAAGGTCGGGCATTTAAAAACATGTTTTTAATATTTTGTAACCCAGTTTTAATAATGATTTAATGTGAGATGTATATACTATAAATAATCACATTTGTGCCAGAGGAAAGTACTATGACTTAAAGCTAACATTTATTCTCACCTGTACACGTTTGCTGGCGTGACATCATATGTACTGGAAGCGCACCTGCCATCAAACGGCACGAGGTAAACTATTCTGCAAAAACAAGCAAAATAAAATAACATTGGTGTAATACGGTCAACGCGACGTGAGTGCCTGTCCAGCTCTGTCTTTTTATAGACGATAGGAGCTCTTTCAAACATCTCGGCCATATTTATAATGGTTATCCTTACTTAAATATATACGGAAGAAACGTGTATTTTCTCGTTGATGTAATGCAGGGGGAGTCGAGCCCCCCGTATCACAGACTGGGTGATGGGTGCGGGGAGTCTTCCCCTTAAAGTGGGCTGTTGAGCTTTTTATACCAACTAGCGAAACCAGTGAGCACTTCCGGCGACCAGTTCATTTTTAAACATGCCTTTTCATAGATGTCCCCAATTAACGCGTGACCCCGTATGACGCCGTTTTAGCCTCTTCTTCAAACTAGTCTGCAAATGGATAACCAAACTCCTAAAACCTGCCACTAGGGGGCGCACCCGGAGTGTGTAAACCTGTCCTGGTGTCTGTGCGTGGTACATTAATATTAATTGCTTTATATAGCGCCATCATATTCCGCAGCCCTGTACAATGGCTAAATAGGACATAACAAGTAGACTTACAGAGACAACAGGCGAGGAGATCCCTGCTCAAAGGAGCTTACATCCCGTGCTAGTGCCGGCCACGAGGTGGGAAGCAGATGCCGGGGAACTAAGCAAGTGCATTCTATGTGAACCATCGCTTCTGTATCCGGAGGGAGGGCGTTCGCTTCTGCCTGAAATAGGTGGGCTGCTCCTTTGGATAATCCGTATTATCAGCATATAGGAAAAGTGAGCTGTAACTTCTTATACTGTATTGCCTGCCTGTAGTTACTGATGTTAATAAACTCTGTTCCTACATTCACTCTGTAAACAGTCGACACGTCTGTGCGGCTTTCTTTTTCAATATGTAAGTTTGTAGCCAGCCAGAAACATTTAGGCATCGATATTGAGAGCAATAAATGGCTCTGTTGAAATAAAGATATAAAGTAGTAATGATTTAAGGAGCGGTCATTCTTACCTCTGCACAGTATCTTTAGAGACTCTTAACTTAAGAAACGTTGGCGACCGCACCAGACCTCATCACCAAAATAGATGTTTTTATTCACAAAACGTAATATTTGTCCCATTTAAATACCGGGCTCGGTAGGTTTTATGAGCGGTGAAGATTTATGTGCCGTCTGGCTTTGTATCCGCTCTGTACCGAACCGCCCGAAAGCTACGAGCGCTGTTTATTTGTATGTACCGAGTGCCACCAACTTTCTTCCCACAAACCCAAATTTCCTCTTTTTAAATCTGGTGCCGTTCCAAAAATAGCGCTTGCTTTTTCTGCGGCTTATATATCCCTTAATCTGCTAAAATAAGTGCAGAACATGGGAAACGCTTTTAGCCTTGTTTTTCCTTTTTTAAGGTAGGATTTCTTTATATTTAATCCAAGTATAAACATTAAATATGGGTAGTTTTAATGTAAATACGACCTTGTAAGGTTTTGTAATCCGAACATGAAGTGTGATGTCTTCACAGGTCAGAGAGCAGACAGCTGATCTATACCGGTCTAAGGCTCGTAGTTTGGCCCGGGGTTGCCTCTGGCACGAGCACTGGGCGCTGTTAGTAGCGCTAGTTTCCCCAAAGGTACAAGAGATTACGGCCCCATGAGTGCCTACAAAATAGGGCAAGGCCCGGGCCGATGCCAGCTTATTGGATCAAATTGGTCTTTTCATGGCGTGAATACCCGGGTGGTTTTCCTATAGGATTTGTCAGTTTGTGTGCATCACTTTGCTTTATCCTCTGTCGCTCCTTAAGATCTCATGTGAAATGTCCATGAACAGCCCGATATATACATATTTCCCATCAGCCATCTATACGGCTTAATAGGCTTCATGTAAGGGGACGCGTGGATCTTTGATTTAAATGGTCTTCTTCGCTGACACTTCTTCCTCTCTTTCAGGAATCCCGCACGATGGCTTGAGAGTTCCGGGTGCTTTGAGGTGATGTAGCAGCACATCATGGTTTGTAGGAACAAGGAGATACAGACCATTCTGAGCTGCCTCTTCACTTCAGAGACTGAACCATGCGCTGCTCGGTGCCGGTGCTTCATGTTCTGGAGTTCTGACCGTTGCTTCTCCTGGAGATTTGTCGGCTGCTGTCATCTCCTAGCGATCACATTAAAGAAACTTTTAATCTTTTGTTTTCCGTCTCCAGCATGAGAATATATCCGGATCAGGACACGAACCTGTCCATTGCTGTGTATCAGCAGGTTAGCCATCTGCATGCTTCTGAAAAGTTATTCAATGGACAGATCTGCGTGATGAAGCTCTAGCTGCGTTGCTGTAGCAGCACGTAAATACTGGAGTTAAGGATTCTAAGTACTCTCCAGTATTTCATTGCTGCTCTAGTAATGTTGCTTATGTCACAGAACTGTATATATAGAGGTGTTTGCGTGTTTAAATGTTCAAAATTCCAAATAAACAGTTGTTTTTCAGTAAACGGTGTGAGGTTGTATTTGTTGAATACCTGTTGGGGTTGTAGCTGTACCTGGTGCCGGAATCGTCTGCTGCTGAACTGTATACTATGTACTGTCGGTTATTTAGCGATCCCCTCTCTGGTAATTTCTCCGCAGACGTGGATGTGGCGCTGCCGCTGCTCTGATCACATGATTCCTTCTATAAACGCCCTGTCCGTGGCTCTGCTCCCTTCCCTCAGTACTTGGCGCAGTATTCTGTTACATTCCATACTACATGTAACTTCCTAGCCGGCTGTAATGCCTGAGAGTCGTGGGAGTTATAGTTACCCCAGCAATACCCGAGTAGGGCTGTGACAGTTGTGTGGTATTTACACCTAGTGGGTTTCTGTATTGTGCATAAAACCTGAATGACATTCACTTTATGAAGTTCAATGAGAAACGCTCTGAATGGTGTTCGTGGCCGTTACCGGTGTCCCGCGGGTTTATCTGTCTGTCTCGGAGCGGCCGGTGTGCGATCATTCGGTATGAAATCTGACCCGCGCGGGTAATGTCTCCATTCCGTGCACAGCACATGGTATCCCCGGCACACACAGCGTTAACAAACGGTGATCCCTGTAATCGCTCTACGTCCAGCCCGAGCGCCGTATCTATGAGACCGCACCTTATCCCGGTACATCCATTACTGCCCTACAGGGGCCGGGTGATTAGTTATAAGTAGCACCTTAAAAGGGTTAATAGTATATAGACAACAGATGGCTATGTGTTCCCGGGCTTAGGGATTAAATACCGGTTCCAACGGGGCCGCTCGAGATACAGTGGCGGGAGCGCTCCCTTTAGAAATCGCCCAGCCTTGCTATAAACGCGAGTAAGTCCCGGGTTACCGCAGATCAATGAACGAGCAGCACCCGTAACGGACACGTTTTCCACGTCCAGTTTACAGTAATGATAAACGTAACATACAGCGTGCCAACGGGCCGGTACCTACCGAATACTATCTATAGTGATTGTAAGGGAAGCCGGCGGGGATCCTGCTGATGACGCGATCGGATAATTACTTTCCGTTTTACCGTTACACACCGAGAAGGGAAAAAAAAGCAAACATACACCATGTCATCATCGGCATCCCGGCCGGTAACAAGAAAGAACCATCCTCCCCAAAATTAGCCCAACTTACGATTTAATAGGTTTGCTATGTGGCAATAAAAGGGTTAAAGGCAGGTACACAAATATTCCATTCATTTCTCTCCGTTTTTAGCGTTTGACTGAAACAGCGAACTTCGTTAAACGTTACCCGTTCGTTTAATATTCCGCAGCTGATCACAGGTACCAGGTGACACCGCGATCTATAGCGCTCGGTATCCGTTCAGTCAATATATAGAACCGAGTCCATTTTCAATCAACTTCTATAATTCTTCATTAAGATTTATGTCATCGGCGCTTCCCCTTCACTTCGTACCGATCCCCGGTAACGGATCCCAACACACCACGTGCCGACAGGACTCCCGACTGAGCGGTATTACATCGCTCTGGGACTGCTCTGTAACCAAGAGGCCGGGGTGATGGAGCTTTAAAGCTTCCCGACAAAATCTACGTTATTTTTTAAAATAAAAATATTAACACTTAGTAAAATATTAGAAAAGCTGCAAACAGCCTGTAAAGCGATCCCTGCTTACACCTGTCCGTTCTGCGCATGCTCCGTGGCAGGGGGCAGCTGGGTGTTGCTGATCTCCCAGGATTTGGTTAAAAAGCAGTTTAAAGAGTTTAATATTTATTTAAATATATTTTACAATCGGTTCTATGTTCAATTCCACCCCTAAGCAGATGGCTGCATTGTTCTGTTATTCCGTTATATATATATATATATATAATGTATATAGTGATAGCTAAATCCTGATGTCACAATCTAAAAGCAGCCCCCCATCCCCTCTTAATCCTTGTGTTAATAAATTAAGTTATATACAGAAACCCCTTGATGTAGGTATCAGAATTCCCCGAGGATCTGTATCTCAGTAAAGAGTCTAGAACCTCGCAGTCTATAGAATACAGATATCATTCTTAACACCACTGCTAACCCG
Organism: Spea multiplicata; assembly: GCA_009364415.1. Lineage (NCBI taxonomy): Eukaryota > Metazoa > Chordata > Amphibia > Anura > Pelobatidae > Spea > Spea multiplicata. The sequence goes on from VKOC01016492.1 coordinate 93,248, forward strand.
GTGCTTGGTTTTGAATCCTGGACCCCAGGTTACGGAGACTTAACCCGTCATATGTACTTTCATGTATGTGAGAGCTGTGTCCCGTTTACATGATTGTTTTATCCCTTTGTAGATAAGCGGAAGCATCCTGCAGACCCCCCGAGCTCCAGAACTTGCTGGAGATGTGTTTGGTCGAAGTGTGTGGCTGTTATACTGTCCGTCAGGCAGCGAGGTCCGGGGGCTCTTAAAAGGTATGCATATTAGAGTACTTTTATCTAAGATGGGCTTGCATGAGACGCTAGATTGTCTGTTTAATGTAAGAGATGCCAACGCTTGAGCTTACATTGCACTCTTACTCTCTTCTGCACTATCTAGATCAAGCTTCGTAATTCCTGCATGCTAGAGCTGTAGACCATCATCATCATCATAATCAGTTTAGGCAAGGTAATTGAATTGCCCTCTAACCCAGACTGTGTCTTGCCGTTTGCCTTGTTACTGCTTTTTGCCGTTCCTCTAGTGACTGTTCTACCACCTGTGCTGGTCGGATGTACTGCATTGCCTGCGTTTCCCTGACTTCCAGAGCTGCAGCATCTGTGGTGGGAGCTGATAACCATTCCAATCCAATCCATTCTATTCCATTCCAATCCAATCCATTCCATTCGCCGCTCCTGGGATCCAGCTCCGATTCTGTTGTCTGCAGGATAACAAGCTGTTTTGTTTCCTTTGCTAACCGTCTTTTTATGAAAACTAAGCTTCAAAGTGTTTGTTACTTTGACCAGATCTTTCATACACGAAGCGGTCGGTAATGCGATATGATGTATTTATATAATGTCATGAACTCGTTGCATCATCTGGAGCTGCCGTTGTAATTACTTGCATGCACTTTGCTTGATTATTTCTTGGAGTCTCAGAAAGTCAGTTTTCCATCCCCGAGACGATTGAAAAGCACAAAGTAGAAAAAAAAAAGTCTAAAGAGCGGGGGGAGAAAAGCGAGAGAACAGAGACAATGCACAAAGATATCCGTGTAACAATTCTTCATGGGATCTGCCGGGGATTGCTGGCGTGTTCTGATCCTTTCCACACACGACCCAGACTTATAGCATCTAAAGCGCATTCACGGAGTCATCTACGTATCTATACGGAAAGGGGCTTTACGGATTATCCGCGTCCTGCCACGTACCTTAATACCCAAAAATCTTACATTTCAGGGAGTGCCGTCGTTTTTGCAGTCAAGCTACAACTTGAATTTAATGTAAGTTTATGACATCATCCACGGCACGACTTCCATAACATTTCTATTTAGTTTTAAATCTTTTTGCAAGAGCCCGAAACCAGTAAATTCCAGACGTTAGAATTTTATTATGATTTACAGACAGCAGGACACAATTTGTCTTTATTTTTAAACAACCAACTCAAATACATTTCCAAAAATAAGGCTTAGAGAACGATTTCCCATTTCTCTTCCGCAAAAAGCTGCGTTCCCTTGGAGGAGAGCCTGCACTTCACAAAGCATTTCTTTAAAATCGTCATTAACATAACATCCATGTCAATTCGTCAAATTCAAACTATTTCTTTAAAAAAAATTTTTTAGTAGGACCCTCCTGCTCCAATAATTTGATATAACAGTTACTTCAACGCAAGAACAAGCATTTTCGCTATAAAGTAGGGGAGATGACTGGGAGTACGGAAACTATGCATCGTCCGTAATATATACATAAAAATAAATTACTGAAATAAAAAAAAAGTTATAGCATGTTGGGGGGAGGGGGTGGGAAGCATCAGTATTCCAAATCTGCAAACGAGGTTCCAATCCCTTCAACAGCTAACGCTCTGCGGGTTACCCAAGGGAAACTATCATGGGAAGGGCAATAACTGCTAAGCACCTCCACAGACTAAGTGCTTTGGGTTCTAGATTTTTTTTTTTTATAGGCACGAATACTTTGATCCACGTCCGCCAGTCGAGATTTTAGAATTTGGAGATGCGATGAAAGATTTGTTAAGTGCAAAAAAACCAAACAGGTCCCTCATTCTGTACACTTTACCACTTAGTTTTAATTAACCAGCTTATCTTTTACTTTATTTGGGTTTTATGAAGATATTTTTAAGATTTTTTTTGTATAGAAGGGAAAAAATGCATAGGCAGGAATAAAACGCCATCAGTGCATAGTATTCGAGAGTAAACGAAACACAATATTTGTTACTGTCAGAAATGCTCAAGGAAAGAGTCCACATATACCCGTTTACCTGGTGACTATACCTGGGGTGCAGCCCAGCAACAACGGGGTTAAAACAGCCAGATGCCCCAAACTATTTAAGGGTCACTCCAGCCATCATATGCATACGCCCTTGAACGGTTTGTGGGGACCCCTGCACATGAAGGGGGCTTCTGCAGAATCCCCCATATGATTAGCCCAGCTGTTTTCCATGCACAAGATGCGCTCGGCTGAACACTTGGCGCATGCACAGAAAGCACTCACATTAATATCAATGGTAGCGCTTTCCTTTATACTGATTGGATACTTGAAGCAGCCAATCAGTGGCAAGACTTGTTGGATCACTGAGAAGCGGGACAGCAGCTTCTCCCTCTCTTTTAAGAACGCGTATTTGGGTACTTTTAACATGCGTTCTTCTTTAGTGGGGCTGTTGGAGCCGTTACACCGTCCCTTTAAGTCAGCAGAGGCTCCCGATTACATGTCGTATGAAAAACAGTTTCATGTTAGAACCGCAGCAAACGTCAGCCATAAAAAACAGGTGGCTGAACCAACTACCACTATGTTAGTTATGGTTTTAGGGATAATTACATTAGAAATATAATTTTAGAACTTTCAGGATACCATATTCCTTTAAAGAGAATTTCCTTTCAACTTTTCATCAACTATCTCAATAATTTAGAAAATACGGCCAATATTATTAGTATGAGTAGTATAGATACACAGAGCGGGACATGAAGAAAGCATTAGAAGATTTATGCCGTGATCAGGAAACATGTTCTAAAAGCCAATCGGGATTTAAATATTTATCCTTTAAGTCTCATCTATGGATTTAGGAATGGAAGTGTGAGCTGGTGAAGGTGGTGGTAACTTCTTTCATGCAATATGAAGCATTAGGGTCGGGGAGCAGCAGATCCGCCAAAGCCTTGGGAGCAGAGGTCGGCAGATTAAAATGCTACACAGGTTTCTATGTTTTGTATTTCTCTTTCCCATCCTCGCTGATCACACAAATATGCTAAAAAAGAAGAGGAAAAAGAATTATTACAGGTTACGAAAGCATAAAAATTTTACTTTTGTAACTGTTATTACATTGGAAAGCCAAAACTAAAACTCCAATGCCATATGCTAGCAGAGGCTACACACAACATGGATTCGAATAGATACAAATCTGGCTGAAATCTCTCGCGTTCCTTTAATAACTCCTTTATACAGGGGCCAACTTGGCCCTTCTTGAAGGATACCATGACTACACACCCCAAGCAGCTGCTGTCGGCCAGATTACGCTCAGACAACATGGTACATCATGCATTACTCTGTTTATTATCATTAGTCATTACTTTTACGTTGTCGTAAGCGTAATTCCTTAATATTACCTGATGGGAAAGAGGCAGCAAAAACTTTTTTTTTTTCCTAGGAACCAAACTCAGCTTGGTCCAGCTAATCCATAAAATGAAGAGTTGCCGACACTTGTCAGCAGTGCTGGGTCTACGAACAGAAGTTCACAATGCATTGTCCACTGGCCGCTGGGTTTAACATCGAGACCAATTGAAACCCTTCTGGCAGACGATAGGTTAACATGCCATATGATTGGGGTCGGGGGGCGGAAGGGCAAAGTCGCAGATGGAAGGCTGATGGGGCATTAAAGGGATTGTTGCAAACAAATACAATTCAGATGTAACCTCTAAACATAACAGTATCTTCTGAGAAGCCCTAAAAACACAATGCCCCCCCCCCCACAGTTTGAAGGGGTCTTCAGAGGATCCCCAGTCCAGTTCTGCTCTCCTCTCTTACTATTCATCCTCCTGCGCTAACTTCACACGTCCCCATCTCAGAAACCCCGGACACGTTTGCTTTAATAGCAAGGCTGACCAGGAGGGATTAAAACAAAACCACACGAGAAAGACCAGGACATGCGCCACTTACATTCAGGTCTCTGAAGTACTCGTTGTAATCCAGGGCATATCCCACAACAAACTTGTCCGGCACTTCAAACCCTACGACTGCAAAGGAAAATCAGAATATCAAACACGGCAAGGATTTCAATAATCATATGTTATCGCCCTCAACATCCAGCGTGAAGCAGCACCACGTATAGAAAGTACATACAGACCCCAGACTGCCGGCACGAGACACAGAATAGAAAATACCGTAAGAGGCAGAAAGGAAAGAAACGAAACATTTAAAAGGGGAACAAAGGGGTTCGAATTATTAAAGAAAGAATCGGTTTTGAGAAGCATTTCTGGATTCTATCATAAAATGTTCTAGAAACTTATATATGCTTTTGCCCCCTTTGTTAGCATTTGAAAGGAAACCACAAAGTCTATGATCCAGAATGAAAGTCTATGATCCAGAATGAAAGTATTGCTACATTCTGTACTTCGTTGGTAATGTTGCCATCTACAACATATTTCATTCTCTGTTCAGAACACAGATCAGCTACAGAAAAATGTTTTCTTTCCACTTTTTTTCTAGTAAAAATTGTAAACACGTTAAACGAAACCCAACGCACCAGATCCTTACCCTATGGGCCCCTGGCTACTAATACGTGATCAAACTATTGTAACCAGTTATCATATGGTCCGTTCATAGTTCTTCCCTTGCTTTGTACTCACAATCAGGTCTGTATCCCACACTTCTAGGAGTTCTCTTAACAAGAAGGCTGGAGACAGAAAAAATAAAGTAAGTAATAGGCAGAAAAAAGGAAAATGTTTCCTATAGAATGTATGAAATATGATATGATTCTCTCAGATCAGAATCCCTCATTCCAGTAGAATCCGTCGCCAGCCTAACCTTTAGTATTATCCGTAGCGAGGTCAGTAAAAAAGGCCAATGCGAGAATACAAAGTATAATCGTGTTTCTTATTCACAGCCCTATCTAGCATTTTCAATACAATTACAGAGAAAAATATTTTCTGCTATACTTTAAAGGAACTAAACAGCAAGAAGCAGCGACAGCCATCACAACGATGAGCAAACTGTAGTTTATTAACAGCTGGAGGGCAGATATTTGCCCAAATATGCCTTAAAAGCAAACTTTTTTTTTGCTACAGAAAGAAAATGGCAAAATATTAAAATAGTCCAACTACCTGGCTACTTTAACCATTTTCGGGTTGTACTTCTGCAACATGGCTAGCAACGTCTTCATTGTTTTTCCAGTATCGATGATATCCTGGAATAGAGAATAAGCGTACATTGAAGCCGCACGGACGGGAACGCGGTTTCCTTCATTTCACTTACTTTACCATGTTGGCCAGAAAAAATGGAAAAAACCCCACCTTTTCTTTCATTAATAAAGCTATATCCATTTTCCAAAAATGCCAAACCTCAAGAGCAGCCGAAAGCTTGACTGCCCAGAACTTCACTCAGCTAACCCTCCACACACGCTAATCAGCACCGGGATGCAAATCAATCCATCTCATGTACAGTACAGCATCTATAGACACCATGGAGAAAAATACTCACCTCAACGATGAGAACATTCTATAAATAGTGAGAGAGAGAAACAGACAGCATGTTAATACCTACACAACATAAGAAATATATATTATTGCAATTATTTAATTATATATATTTTTTCTACTGCTGCCATATGTACATATCTACAGAACACGCACAGGAGTAAATAATTCAGCTTTTCCCTAAAATGCCAGTTTAATCATCTTAAAGACATCTGACAGATGGCAGACTGATCATATATATCATGTATAGTATTTGCATACCTTGCCTGTCAAAGTGGAGAGGTCATCCCCACCTATAACTTTAATGTCCCCAGTGGATTGATCATTCTGTAAGAAAAACACAAGTCAAGCAGCGCACATAACATTAAAGTCAACTGAGTAATAATTAAGCTCCTTTGAAAGGAAAGACCATGGCCAGTTTTTTTTTTTTTTGTGGCGGGGAGGGGGGGGTTATGGATGTTTCTTCAGATTATTCGTAAAAGCCTCCTGCAAGAGGTGAGATGGTCAGTGGAATGTTCTAGACCATCCTTTGCCATAATCTAAAGGAACATCCAGAAAAAAACCATTATTTGGAGGACCAGAAACATCCTCCACCAAGAAGGGGTTAAACATGATCGCTGAAGTCTGTGAACATTGTTCCCCGGGTCTTGCTTGTGAAGGATAAGCTGTACTTTTAAGTATCAGAAAGTCTCTCTATTTACTAGAAAGTGGAAGACTTAAGTCGCACCTGCAGACAGCAAAGACACTTTATTTAGCGACTTTCACGATTAAGGGAAGCAGATGTAATTGTGTTTCTCCACTGAAATTAAGCAAACTGTCACTTTCACTGCAACCTTACCATCCCTGTTTGTATTTTTTAATTTTACGCATGCGCAGCTCTCAGGTGACATCTGCCAGTGCAAGGTGTTTCAGAGCCGAGTTCCCCTTACGGCGCTCAAACCAGATCATGATGACCAGAAGTGATGACGAGGGAGACTGGCCTACCCCCACTTCAGAAGCTGAGAAATGCTCACCTGCCCTAGGGTGTCACGCAAAAAGTATTTCAGGCATTTATGGGAGTGAAAAAATACATGTATTGAATTTACACTTCGAAAAACAACTGTAATTTACATTTTAGCCACTAGAGGTCTACAGCAACCAAACGAGAGCGCGTCACGACGCGCCGAGACTCTCCTTCCCAGAGCTCCGCCCAAACCGGAAGGTATATATATCCGAGGCAGACTCTTGCATTAAGCAGGGTGTCAAGATTCTCTGTACTGCATACAATCCATTTCTCACAGGTGAAGGAGTACTTACACAGTAACTTTTCAGTCTAATGAAGTCTACAGTCAGAGGGATAGACTTGTCACTGTTCCGGTTCAACGCCTTGATGTAATCCAGCAGATCAGCAAAGAATTTATAGCCGCCTTTTAACACGCACAGAGCGACAATGTGGTGACCTCCCATGTCCTTCATGATATCTCTTGCTAACCTTTCTGTCCTGTTGACGTGATTTAAGAACAGGTTAAATGTGGAGCTTCACTAACAGATCAGACAGTTCTATAAACAGGAACCATCACTCACCAGTGGTTCCCTCAAGTGAAAAAAACTAAAATATTTCTATTTTAGTTCTAGAGGCCCAGTGGCAGTAACAGTGATGCCCCCGACATAACAACATAAGGAACGCATAGCGTAGAATGATGCTCATTTTATGTACAGATACGGTGGAAATGGGATGGCGTTGTACAGAAGGAATACAAACCTTCACACAGGATTGAGAAATAAAGCAATTCCTGTGTATCCCGTTGAATCCATATGCGCACGCTAACACCAGACTTAGTCAACAGATGCATTTACTAACATAGAATCTGCTTCACTAGTGACATATATCGCAGATAATCTTTGGGTGACATTTGAGTGATAGCATAAGCGATTATTAGATTTTAGCTCACGGAGACCCGACCTGCCTTCATTTAATAGTCCTTGGCCCTCCGGCTTTTGCTACTGAATGGTGGCCGCGCACATCAAAAACATTCAATGACATTAACTTAGTATAAACATAATATCAGCACTGGGGGAGACACATGCTGTATACTACAAACAAATACAATTATACTGCGCAATAAACAGACATATGAGATGAGGAAAATATCATTAAAATCAGGTAATATACTGTAAAATATATTGTAGAAATGAATTTGCCGTTATTCAGTGAAGCAGACACTGTATCCACAAAATGATGGGGTCTTTTTCCCACCTCTACTGAGGCATGTAACAGGAGTCATATGATGACATAGTCCCATAGCTTGTACGCATCAGAAGCCTGGCAGAGCCAATCACAGCGTGAGATAATCTGTTAGTCTCTTGGACTTTCTGGAGTCTGCCCAATTCACTCGTAACGCTTAACTTTTTCCCAGGAAAATATATATCACTTCAATGCTGTTCCAAGTCCAGGTGAACACACTAACCATACTCTGCATGTTCTAAAATGGAGTATAATGGTGAAAATTAATATCATTACAAAAAAATGAACACGCCACCATATGAGGAGCTAGAAAATATTTAAGAGCCATCTTGATATTTCAATGACCAAGAGACGGGTTACACAGGCCTGTCCAAAAGACCTAAAATAGCCTAAGTGCCAGAAGTGGACATTTAGGAGGCATTCTATACAGAATCTGAGGATAGTGGGAATGGCAGTCAAAATATATTTAGCAAACACTCTATTTGCAGTATCACTGTTGTGATGTTGCGTACTAATTCATCCAACTTGGCTGTACTGTTAGATTGGGTAAATTTAATCAGCTCACATAACCCCCTCAAATGTAACTTGGGGGTACATGCAAGCGACACGCTTGTCTACAGCGGTACGAAGAGTCATTAAATGGTACCTCAGCTCACAACAAATACATCAATGAACCAAAATCAGGACTATACGGCGGACGTAACGCCAAGAATTCTCTGTCACATTCATAATGGCGGCAGTTAGTTCAATAACTTGCGGTGTTCAAACGTGGAGCAATTGGCAAAGAGGCATTACATTGGTTTCCATAGCAACAGCTCAACATATAGAGCTAGCATGTAGTAGTTTGGCTAAAAGAAGGTACAGCAAGCGTGTATATACTACGTATACTGACCTGTCCATGATAAGTCCATGCGGAATGTAGACTTTTTCCAAGTCAGCTGCATAATGTTTGGGAATACAGAACAAATCAAGGTCATATCCCTGCTCATCATCATCAAGCTGGAAAGGAGAGAGACAGAGACGGGGTTATAAAATTAAGGTACTTTTACGCTCCGCCATAAAGTCCTTTCTCCCACCGGAGCGACATAAACACATGCTTTCAATGCAAAGCACATCATCCAGTGTTCCACGCCACGTGGTTCACCTCTCTCACACAAAAAAGGAAGCGGCTGACGACAGGAAACGGATTGCGGAGGAAGCAACAGACACAAGAGTGTTCCGGAACCAGACTTCATATAACCCTTTCAGAACCAAACACGAGATCAATACTTACAGAGGCACTCCGGCTATCTATATACATTCATTCATTCATTCACACACACCTGAAACCTACATATGCACTACTGCATGGAATTACAAACTCCTGATTTCTATATAGGAGACCAAATGGAATGGGACACTTCTATATTTAAGCAATCTATAAAAATAATTGAGAAATCCTATATCATTTTAGCTGCAGACATTCTGCGACCCTGCTGTCCCTAAACATGACAAATTGTGATGTGCTGAGAGGTAACCCCTACAGTGCAAATAAAATCATTTCATACAGCGCCAACACCATCGTTCCTAAAACGTCCTCCCTGAATCCAACGCGCAAAGTGAAGCTTCACTACGGATGTCTATACGTCAAGATGTGTTCTCCGGTAACCAGGGAACATTACAATGTGCCGGCACAATACACACGGAATAGCACTGCCTGTCATGGATATTAAACCTAAATCCCCATGACACGGCTACTAACGTCACGGAAATCAGAGAGACCACTGGGAAGGAGAACATTTCTATATGCATGAGAGAAGAGGAAGCCTCCTAAATATATTTATTGTACACGGTCATAAAGGGCAAAACCATCTGGCTTCATCTCGTTTTGTTCACATAAACGTTCTTTATCGGCAGTCCTGGAGGCCGCCATTGTTGCCAGTCGTGATATTTTGGATGCCCTGCACAGATACCACACTGAGCGTCGCTTTATGGCAAAGCTATAAAATCCATCCCTCCCTAGACTGACTTACTTATTAGTAAGCATCCAGCTGGGTGATTAAAACACAGGCATTCTATTTTCTATTGTCTTCCATAAGTTAGCATGATAAGTAGTCGGGGCGTTTGTCCGGTAAGATTGGGCTGAGATAACAGAGCGAGAACAAACATACAAATGACTAAAAGGTCCAAAAGGACCGGTCAGATCTGCCCCCGTAGCCTGAAACAGAACCTTGCTCCAGGAAGCCGTCACACAACGCGCAGATGACCTTGAGCCGTATCACACCTGAACTTCCACACCCGCAATGGCCTCCCACCTCCGAGATAATGGCTAGAAACTCTATGTCGGTGAACAGAATTAAAGGGGGGCTCCCACCGTACTCTGTATTCTTTAGTTATTGCCCTAATTACCATAAGGAAAGCATATATAGTATTGGTTGCACGAAAAGTCCTAAATACTTAATGGTTTATTAGTAGCTATGCCTTGAATTGCATTAAAAGCAAGCTGCGTTTTGACACGAAAAAAAAAAATCACATTAGGCACGTTTATTTGTGAGAATACTCCGGCTTGACAGGTGGTGCTTATGGCATCAGCTCTGGCTAGTACTGACCATCTGTGACTTCAGTCCGGCTACGAACAGCCACGCGGGATCTGCTGCAGGTAAATCACTAAAGCATTTCCCACACAAAACGTTAAGGAGATGCTCTTCTGCTTCAAGGAACAAATATCTACTTAATGACATATTGCCCGACTACAACAAAAAAATTCACCAAATGTTCACCTGACCGTGGCAGGGTCTGAAATGTTTGCCAGAAGAATAACCAATATCACTAATAAACGACCGGCCAACAGGCAACCCAACGTAAGCATTCTCAATTAATACACACTGGCGGGAGCCGATACGAACACGGCTTTTGCCATCGTCCTAGATGATGGAACATATGATCATCGGCCCAGAGAGGTCCAGATAACGGTTTAAACTCGTTCCAAGCAGGTCACACACCAGCTGTCCGACTGGGATGGCCTATCCCTATGACAGCCTGTAACTATTGTTTATTTTGCACCCAAACGCAGCTCAGCCCATGGAATTCCATCGGACCTCCTTTCCATAAGATGTACGCGGACCCTTTTCCAACACACTGGGTCACACCGGAGTTAGAGCCGTTTTTCCGGTGGCTCTGGACATGTGTAGGTTCCCATCCAGCACGATGGACGTGGCCCCCGTAGGGTTGCTTTATTACCGGTATATTTTAATATAGAATTCGTGTGATCGAAGCCCATGTTGAAGTCATCAAAGCTAAGTTTACAGTTAATAATAACGTGCGGGACGTGGGGGGCCTGCAGAATCCGCTGCTGTATGAGTGATCCATAGTAATTCTCCCTCCCCTACAACATGCCGTGCCTGCCCCTCAAATTCATCTCCTTCCACTCCACATAGTGCCCCCTAAATTCACCCTCCCCAGAGGCCATGTGCCTCCTAAATCACCCCCCACCCCAGGGACCATCTGCCCCCTACATCACCCCCACCCCAGGGACCATGTGCCCCTAAATTACCCCCACCCAGGGACCATGTCCCCCTAAATTACCCCCACCCCAGAGACCATGTGCCCCCTAAATTACCCCACCCCCACCCCTAAATCACCCTCTTCAGAGACCCATACCCCCTAAATCACCCCCTAGAAACCATATGTGCCCTAAATCACCCCCCCACAGGCCGTGTACCCCCAAATCACGCTCGTCCTCCTGCAGACCATGCGGTGCCCGTTCTCCCGCTCACACCCCGTCCTCCATGCCTCCTCCACACACAGGGCTACCGCTTTGCCGTTGCCATGGAGCCCGGTGACACCATTCATATGAAGACCGGGAGGTACATGATATTTACCCCACCTGTGTGTCTCCCACCACCTGTCACTCCCTCCGGCTCCAGGACCCCGTCACCCGCTCTCTCCCCTATCCCCGGGACCTGCCCCTCCGCCCCCAAGAGGCTGCGGCGGGCCAGCCATCACTCACCACAATGCAGGGGCTCGCCATGGCTGCTGCAGCGGGCACTCACTGTCCGAGTGTCGGGTCCGGGAGCGGCAGAGCGAGGAGCCGGGTGGCGACGTACACCCAGCAACACTAGGAAGGCCGCAGCCTGCAGCTCATACACATGGCCTGGGGGCCGCCTGCCGAGGACACGGGGAGGAGCTGGAACCTGCCCATTAATCTCACGAGCTCCTGGGGAGGGGGAGAGGAAGGGGCAGAGTCCTGCGTACCGAGCGGCTCCTGCCCCCCGTGTGTCACCCATGTGCCCCCCACCCCCGGGCCGAGCATGGGGCGGTCTTAATATTATTATTATTACTATTATTAATTACTATGGTGATGTGTATTCAGGGCAGGGAACCTCTCTGTCATACATTTCTGACCCAGGGATAGGCTCCAATCCAGTGACACAGTTATTATTATTTTTATTATTAAATAGGGATTTATATAGCGCCATCACACTCCGCAGCGCTGTACAATGGGTGAACAGGATATAACGCAGTTATTTTTTGGATTTGCTGGGAGGAAAGGTGAGGAGAGCTACCGGGGATGTGTTAAGAAAAATGGAAATGATCGAAGTGACCCTGAAAAGTAAAATAAGAAAACCGTGCAAAGTGCTACGATCGCTCAAAAACTATATAAAACACAAATACACTAATATTAGACTGTTTAGAGTGTAAGATATATATACATATACAAACTGATCAACCCTTACATGACTACCTGCCTACTATTGTGTAGATCCTCCTTTTGCCGCCAAAACAGCCCTGACCCGTCGAGGCATGGACTCCACTAGATCTCTGAAGGAGTGCTGTGGTATCTGCACCAAGACGCTAGCAGCAGATCCTTTAAGTCTTGTAAGTTGTGAGGTGGGGTCTCCATGGATGCTTCCGGGGGCCGCGTGTTCTGCAGGTGAGCGACGCACCCGGCCATCCGCGTGACCTTCCTCCATTGCTCCGTGGTCCAGTTCTTATGCTCATGTGCCCATTGTAGGTGCTTTCGGCAGCAGACAGGGGTCAGCATGGGCACCCTGACAGGCCTGCGGCTACTGAGCCCCATACGCAACAAACTGTGATGCACTCTGTGTGTTCTGACACCTTTCTATCAAAACCAGCATTAGCTTTTTCAGCAACTTGAGCTACAGTCGCTCGTCTGTTAGATTTGATCAGACAGGCCAGTGTTCAGGCCCTCATGCATTCATGAGCCTCGGCCGCCCATCATGCTGTCGCTGGTTCACTACTTTTCTTTCCTTGGGCCACCTTTGATAGGTACTGACCACTGCAGACCGGGAACCCCCCAAGAGCTGCAGTTTTAGAGATGCGTTTGCTCATCTAGCCATCACAATTTGGCTCAGATCCTTACACTTACCCATTTTTCCTCCTTCTTATGAGTCAACTTTATGGACGAAATATTCATTTGCTGCCTAATATACCCCCCACTGACAGGCGCCATGATAACAAGATTATCACTGTCAGTGGTCACAATGTTATATATATATTTTTTCTTCAGCTTATTAAAATGGAAACAAGGACAAAAGGATATTCCTGAAAATAAATAATGCATTCATTTAAAGCAAGATGTCACTTTTTAGACCAAAACGTTGTCTAGTTCTTCTACACCTAACCCCTCCATTAAGTTGGATGAGTTTGGTGTGGAAGAACCTTTTCATCCAAAATTAGTTCTCACAATGTATATATATGTAGGTTCTAATCATGCTGCCTTGTAATGAACAATATAACGTCTCAGTCTTTATCAACCCGAGAAACTTTCTTTGGGGGAGAGCATACAACGGCGACCTCCAGATCTGCAAAAAAAAGTTTATTGGAAGCATGTGAAAGGAAGGCAGTGCTGCATCAAATTACTGGGTGCAACAATGTATTTAAAACTCAAGAAAGAAACCATGTGTGTCTTCTCCTTCAAGAAAGTTCTGGTGGATGGACCTGCCTGGTGAATAGAAGAATTAGGATTGAATTGAGAAAAATGAGTTACATTCACTAAGAAACAGGTCAATGATTAATATCTATTTAAACATAGCTATCATTAGATAAGGTTATGTCCACTATGCAGTTTTTGTACTCTAAGGTTCACCAAGGGTCACACTCACAGATAAAGTCGCTCAGCGAGGTATATTTAATTCAGCAACACGGGCAACGTTTCGACCTTACGGTCTTTATCGAGCCACGGCAACAGTTGAAAAGAAATAATAATCAGCTTGCCAATATAGAACAATTGCTTGTTCCCTGCTTGCATGCAAACCCACTCACTGAGTACACTCCAGTTTTATTTTTCACGCTCTTCTGGCATTAACATTGCTGCTGGAGACTAAGTCTCCACTTCTGCTTCTCCAAAGCCAACAACAAGGCGATGGTAATAAAGTACGTTCAGATGTTGTGCTGTTCTGGGAGTCGTTTTGCTTCTCACTGTCACTGAGCCAGCAATGCTTTTTAAGAGGTTCCCGTTTTTAGAAACGTACGACTGTCACATTCCAGTTGACGCTCAATCGTTCCGCAGAGTATGCGTTGTAGGTTTGTCTTACCAGATACCCCGAATGTGTCTTTTATCAGGACATCCTTCAGAATCCCACAGGTTCTACCCCAAACCCACCAAATTAGACATTTATTACATTCAACCAAACCAATGAGTCCAAACCACCACCACCCAGGGTGAAAAGGTTGTCTCATTATTATAAAGTAATACCTGCGGCATTTATCCGAGAATATAAAGCTGCTATTAACAAATGTACTGTCGTTGCCCACACTGAACCCCCCCACATGAGGAATATTTCTCAAGAAACAGCAAGATGTGCAAGCTATAGCAGCAATTTTCTAAAGCACAGATCCTACCAAAACGTTTTCAGTTAATGTTTTCCTATTTTTATGCAGCGGATTAATTCTAGCTTGGAGTCACCCGACGGCACCAGGCACTGTAGGGCTGAAAAGATTTATCGCCATAGCATGGCACCATACACACAGCATGAAATATATGTATTTATGAGGCGTTAAATCAGCCCTTGCCCTAGATCTATGGAAAGTACGTACTGCCGGGCTGAACGTGAGCAACCATGTTTTACCATAATAAAAATAATGTCCAAATACAACCTGCTCATAGGCAACGTGTGGCCATACTTTGGGTAAACCGCAAACAAAATTCACCTTGTTACAGAAAGACCGTAAGAGACCCCCATAATCTCATGCTCTGGCGGTTACAGATCCTAAAAGTAACACCATCAATTTAGTGGTTTTATATAATAAAATGTTTTGAGCTCTCTCTGTTTTTATAACAGCGGGTGGTATGTTAAGAGTTACATACACATACTTAACCTTTTCCGCATGAAGCCGGAAGCACGGACATATGAACAGCAGTAATAAAATAAAACGTAAAGGATTTGTAGTCATTTTAATAGAAAAGTTTGTTACCACAGTTCACATATATAGTATAGCAAAGGAATATGTGGCATTTCACCCCAAAGAATCGTCACCGGTTTATCTACGGGTACCAATAACGTTAAATATTTCTGTATAACAGTAAATGTTGTTCCAGCATGGAGCTTTAGCAATCACAAGTAGAAGTCTACATGACAAATGCATATGTATATGTGTGTGTGTGTGTATTCATTATATCACATCTCTAAAACAAATGAGAAAATTAACGCATGTAAATGTTACATACTTAGTATAAATAAGTTTGTCATGCCTAGCTAGTAAAGCTACAATTACAGACACAGAAACCATGACATGTCACTAGCCTCAAGATGCTCGTCAAGAATGTACAAATACAATTATTTACATTGTAAGGCACTTTGCAGACATAATAATGTAACAAATCAGTTCAATATATTATAAAGTAGCGGCTTGTATTGTAAATATATTTAAAAAAACAAACATACATTTGACATTTACAATGTATTTGAGAATTGTTAAAAACACTGTTACAGGGACATTTAGGAACAGTATGAGCGCAGACCGGTAGGGAGAGAAGATGTTACATAGGGTGTTTATAGGGCCATCAATAGGACCTAAGCAATGGCATTACGATGCGAGCGGTGCAACCTTTAACCCCTTGGTACTTCCACGTCCTAGTCAGACGTGTAATAATTATGTTGGTGAATGGTGAGGTACCTACTGAATGAAACGCCTTCCCCAAGTATTGAAAGACATGGATTCTGATACTTTTCTCTTTTTTTTTGAGAATTCGGGAAGGTCTCATCCCAGCAGACCCAGGGCTGTGAGGCGCAGGACAGGCAAGCACATTTTAGGATACCCTACATGGTATTTTTTCTCTGAACCCAGTAGAACCAGGTCCTGCCCCATTTACAAGTTGCCTTTCCATTGACTTACCTCCTGACATCAGGGACTCAGAGAACAATTCTGATCAATCAAGGATACCGGGCAAGTACATTCCCGTATTATTCCCACCGCAGCTGGTTTCCACAGGGAAACCAACACAAAGCCCATGCCATTAAACACAAACGCTCGTGAAAGTAGTGATGGAACGTCTTCATGCAATGGAAACGAGTTTAGGTTAGAAGCCCCAAAACAGTAGTGGCAAAGCTATGGGGTGCTTCGGTTATTTTAAAACAAACGTGATAATTTTTATTTAGGATATTCATACTTTGAAAAGGCTGTGGAGGAAGTTCTTGGGAATTTGTTTTTAGTGGTGGCCTTCCAGATGCTGTCACTGTACGTCTGTGGCTGCTTTGCCCTAAAGACACTTTTGCACTTCTTGCATGCCCTACACAATGCAAGATTTAAACACTAGAATTCTCATCAAGAAACCAAGCAATGCTGGCTGTAACGCTGCTCATAAGTAAGCAATGCTGGCTGTAGTTAAGCTAGCCAAGTCTATAATTTGCCATTAAAAGGTTCACAATTTGTTGTTCAGAACCAAAATGTCAAAATAGCCCAATATTTATATGTAGAAGCACTCCGATATTATGCTTCAAAAGATCTTTAAAAAAGGATGCCTATTTTTTTTAAATTTAGGGGAAAAAACAATGAAAAAAAAAACATTAAAAAAACCTGAGTCAGATCTTTAACAAATTATCTGGATAATGTTTTTCGAGGCTAACATGCATTTAAGGACATTTGTTTAAAATTAAAGAGTTGTAACTGAAATGAAGTGTTGTAGATAACTAAAGCTTTTGACACAATTTCCAAGTATGCTGAAATAATTAAGTATCGCCGCACTAACCGCAGGAAGATACAATCATATATTTTTTTAGTTCCACTATGGCCTATAAACTAAATAATTCAGGTTCCTAGCGTTTCTAAATGATACCACTACACGCGAAGTAAACTCCATTTTTGGGAATTTATTCTGTCCGTGACAATTACAGATTCAAACAGCCTCCGATTTTAAAGATTACACACAACAGAATGTGTAGTAAAGCAACTTTGGTAAACATAAAAATACCGACTTCTTAAGTTATTCACATAACATTCAATGAGTACGACCGATACGATAGTTCCTTTGATGCCTGTCCTGGCTGCACGGTTATTTGTACCTTTATTTAACGGTAAAATAAACGGTTTAGTACCGGCAGATATGGCCAATGAAACCAACACCGTGCCTCTTACCTACTGCTGACCGATCTGCTTTACAGACTGCAGTCTCCTAACCGAGCATGGAGCATTTTCTACCAAAACAATGAATACAATCCACATGGGGCTAGGGTTGCATTACAGACAAGCAAGCTATTGCTTCATCACTGCAGGTAGAGCGCAATTCTTTACTGGATGTAGTGCCGATTTATTTTGGATAAACTCTTGTTAATGGAACTATGAACAATTTGTGCTAAAAAAAAAAAAAAAAAAAATGGAAATGCCATTCTTCTTGAGCTACGGCTTTGGGCTTTAAGTGCTATCACCAAGTCCCAGTCCAGCTAAAGAGCCTGCTAAGGATGAAGGCGTCAGCGGCCTTCACCTGCGATATGGTACGCCATGGAGTAATGTGCTTTCACGGTCCCCGTGGTCTCTCTGAAATGTCTGTGTGAAATGTGTCATCACATTAGTTAATATTAACGCACTAGATATTATGCATTAATATTAACTAGCGCGCTAATTAACATACCGCATCCATTACATTTAAAGGAAAAGGCTTAAATTCGTAACATAATTGCCAGTTATTCAGGAGTCTGGGAAGTTAGAAGCAATAATTTCCGTTGACAAGGCGTTGATGTCATGGGACTACAAATCTTAAAGAGAAGTTGAGTTTATATAAAAAGTTTAGAGACGTATAAAAGTTATCAATTGCCATTGGTTTAGTTCTCATCTGTTACACTGAGATCATCAATCATAACGTATTATGATTATTTCATTCAAAACTCCAAGATGGATATTCTAATACAGATTTCTTTATTACTAGCGCATATCTTGTTACTAGTATTGTCTAAAACGCAAGAATTTTGGCAACATAAAAAAGGCAGGTTTGATAATTTCTCCAAAATCCTCTGACTTGGCTGTATGAAAACACTACGGATCCCTTAAACAGCAGAAAAATGGAAATATTGGAGGTGGAAAGAGGCAACCGATTGAAAAAAAGCAAAAAAAAGCACATTCTTATAAAATATTCATAAAATATAAATATATGAAGGTGGGGGGAAAAAACAACATGACCAGATTACAAGTCAATGTCATTTAACCAAGCGCTGCCATTTCATACTTACAAAATTCAACAGTTGAAAAAATACATCTTTTCCCCCCATTCCCATGCAGTCCTTTTCACAGCCTCAGATAAATAGTCATCTATTTCAGAACTTAAAATTTGCCTGCTCTCCCTCCTTACAAACGGATGGCGTATCCACAGGAACCCTTAATTTCCATTGAGCTGCTGCGGAGTGCTTTCACAGTGGCCACAAGCTGCATTCCCCCGGTTTTTGCTCTCGCGTTCTTCATCCTCCTCATCTCTTTCATCGTTTCCACTGTGATTCTTACAGTAAAGCCTGAACAAACAGAATTAGGGGTATGGAAAAGGTTATATTGTACAAAGGCAGACAAGGAAGCACATTTCTTGTAACGTTTCTGTCTTCCTACCATCTGGTAACTACACAGGGGTACGATTTATCTGGGTATAAAATGCTCACATATTACGCCGTGTTATTTGGACGGAGAAGTCCGCTAGTACACACTTCCAAACTGTTTGTCAAAACAAAGTAAGCCCGCTGTGAAAAGAATAGTGCTGAAAATCCGAGTGGCTATAGTTGGACCTTTGAGAAATTTTACACCAGATCCACCTCCAGATTCTGAGTAGTGAGGAGTTTACAAAAATCAGTATTAATGCTGAATCGGGGGATTTCTCAACCGTTACTAGGAGCATAAAACACTACTGTTCAGCCACTGTATCCACTTACCCGTCTGAAACAAGTTAGAATAATGGAAGATGATTTCGTCTGATAATTGAAAAGTTTCCAGAATTCTACCTTTGCAATCAACGCATTTTACTTAAACTTTAAGATAACTTACTTGTAAATGCCTCGTGACATGTTTTCTATATATTTAGCTTTGTCCTCCACCCCGCAGTGATAATGATAGGTCTTTACACAGGCCTTGATCTCACAGCCTATGGTTGCGCCTAGCAGGCCACACAGCGTACATTTCTGCACAGAAGAAATACGAATGTCGTACAGTTAGCAATGTATTAATGTAATTTTGAACAATTTAAAAAAAAAAAAAATGTTCTCTGGCATTTACGAGCTGTGATCGCATTTGGGAGAGAGTGCTGGAACACAAATAGATAAGTGACATAGAATACCCATTTACCATGCGCTTTCCGCGTTTCATTTCTTGGATCACGGTTTTTATATCAAAATCTCCAAATTCCGCCCTTGACGTTGTTGTGAGCTGGACAGTGCCAGATGAGAATAGCTGTGCATAAAATATATATAAGAACAAAGAAATACCAAATCACATTGCTGCAAAGACAATCATCACAAATTTCACATTAATGGCAGTTTAATAAGCAACTGAATAAACCATTTACTTGACTTCCATCGGTTTTTGTGTGCAACCTCCACCCCTCACAAAAATGTTTAGCAGCCCTATAGGTCCAAATTATAAGGATTTATTGTGATTCCACTCGGACCCGGAATTGGGTAAGAAAATTGAGCGAAAAATCTGAACATTATTCAGCCTAAACTTTTCTTTTTTCCATGCACTCTGATTCCTCTTCTGTCTTTAATATTTAATTTAATATCTTAATATATATTAAAGACATGCACTATGCCTTCCTATAGGATGGATTCTTCCCAGATTAAGGGGGCAGCTACTGTATTTATCTACCTTTATAAAAACCCATTATTCTTCCAGAACGAGGGCCATTGAAGAATAAAATATGTACCATGCATTTGTAATGAGCTGCAGCCTTTTTTGCATTAAATACATGGAGCTTGCCTCTTGTCTCATTCTCTTCATCACCCGCATGACAGAAGCCACACTTGGGTCTTGTGTCACTCGGACTGCTTCTGTGCGGTGAGCGGTCTCTCTAGTGAGGGGGAAATACAAAATAGAAAGAGTGAAAAATACCACAGACACAAGTCAGAAAAGACCATGCTTTGCATTATATAGAAAGTTATTTACTAATGGAAATTTAGCTGCACTGAAATGCTAATATTCCTCATATCAAACAGCTTCTGTGACTCATTCTACCATTCACAACAGAAGGACTGCGCCATACACGATCTGCCCGCAGGCCTACGTCAATTCGTATGAGCTGTAAAAAACTTTTTTGGACGGTCTTAACTATTGAGAAAAGCCACAAGAAACTTCTTAAGTTATGTGTTAAGTTAGTTAAGTGGAACTTACACTGGAGCTACTTTCGGTTTCTTCCGTGCAATGAGACGATGAGAGTCTGCTGTCATCGGACTGGCCTCTGGGATTTGCGGACCGTGATTTGCCCCTGGAGCCTCTTCCTCGTCCGCGGTGCGGGGAAGGACTCAACTCCTGAGCGTCCAACCCTTCTAGCTCATCTGACACAAAGCAGACAGAGAGAACGGCATGAACTAAACATGGTAGGCGAATGCACTTTTGTGTTAGAAGTGCCTTCTCTCTCACATTATCCGGATACTGCCAACCAAGAGCACACAACTGGGTACACGATACATTTTGAAAAAACAAACAGCTGTATGTGCCACTTTTTAATATAATTAAGATAATAAAAAAACTTGGTAATGTACTTTTAGATTAAAAATCCCAGATGACCAAGTATTTATTGCATAAAATATATTTACCTTCTAAGTCTTGCATATGTTCCTTATGCTTCCGACAAAAAATCCTATAGTGGAGAGAACATTACAATGTCAATACACACGTTTATATATATATCATATTTAACCAAATACAAACAGTTTTCGGCTAAATCAAATCCATTTTTGGTGTGACCACCTGTTGCCTTTTCTAGGTACACTTGCAGGCAGTTTCAGGAACTCGGCAGGTAGATGTTACTTCTCTCTTCGTGTAATCCCAGACAGACTCGATGATGTTGAGATCAGGGCTCTGCGGGGGACATACCATCACTTTACACTGAAGATAGTTCTTAATGACTTTGGCTGTATGTTTGGGGTCGTAACGCTGCCAGTCAGATGCCCTGCTGTTAGTATTACATGATGGATAAGCATCTGCCTGTACAGAGGAAACCCCGTCTGCCTGGACAGACCTTGTTGCGCTCAGAAATGTATGACTTTTCACATCACCTTGTTAGTGAGTTTGTTTGTTCCTCACCTACTTTTACTGTTTCTGTTACTGATTGTGTTTCACCCTACATATTAAATTGATAATTATCAACCGTTTGGTATAATCATACACCTAACTTTATGCCTACAAGATCCCTGACTTTGTATAAGTGTACCTAGAAGAAAAATAACACTGTTTTTAAGGCAAAGGGTGACCACACCAAATATTACTATAGATTTTTCTTCTATTCACTCACGTTGCATCTTGCAAAATAATAAGATAAACTACAAGCATGTCTTTTTGAAACTTACTTTCCAGCATCTCCCCCACACCTGCCTAAAACCCTTGCTCAGAACCCTATAGAACTTGCGATGCATATGAATAGTACATGACAAATATTTGGAAGCAGTGCTATCAGACAGCAGTACGGCCTTACATGTATATTCCTTGTGATGGATTTTCCCGGATCTGCGCTTTATCATGTAACGCGCAGTGATAATGGTACGTCCTCCGGCATGTTTTCACATCACAGCCAATGGTTGCTCCTGGGCAATGGCACAGGGAACACATCTGTAGGATAAAACATTTCAATAAAAACCTTACCAGTGGTAATTAATACAATGTTTTTGTTTTATGCGCAAGGATAAAAATATTTTTCCACAAAAGTAAATCTATATATATATATATAGATCTCCCAACCCTGATCTGTACTTTTCCACAACTTTGTTCCTGACCTGTTTGGAGAGCTCATTGATCTTCATGGAGCCCCTTGCTCAGTGGTGTGACTCTGGGGCTTTTCAGAGCAGGTGTAAATATACTGAGATCATGTGACATATCATGACACACTTAGATTGCACACGGGTGGACTTTAATTATGTGACTTCTGAAGGTAATTGGTTGCACCAGATCTTATTCAGGGGCTTCATAGCAAAGGGGGTGAATACACACGCACGCACCACTTTTCCATTTTTTATTTCTTGGTTATTTTATTCATTTCACCAATTTGGACTATTTTGTGTATGTCCATTACATGAAATGCAAATAAAAATCCATTTTAATTCCAGATTGTAAGGAAACAAAATAGGAAAAATGAATACTTTTGCAAGGAACGGTAATTTTTTTGTCAATTTGTATTGTACAATTACCCTGTATTTTACCGCCACATTGTTACACCAAGAATCAAAGAGTAATGACACTTACCAACTTTTTGCCCCTCCTCAGCTCCTTCTGTATATCTTCTATGGAAAAGCCGCCTAGATTTTCACTGTCGGATTGTGAAGATACTAGTGCTGATGAGAAGAGCTGCAGAACAAGACAGTGTTCAGTTTATTTGTCAGCGGGACAGGTCCTGATTTAAAGAGGAGACCTGGATTCCATAATGCGTTGAAGTTTTATTTTTTGAGATGTACGTTACAGAAAACCCTTCAGCTATGAAGAGACCTTACCTACAGAGCACTAAAACAGGAGACAGCAGACATGGGGAAGATGTGGATTTACTGAATAATCAGATTTATTTCACTTTATATATTGTAAGTACCAGCAAACTGCTGCTCTAAGCTAAAAGGATAATGAGACATATTGATCGCGCTCTGCTGCGATGTCACGCTAACCATACATCTGCGATGTCATACTAACCATACATCTGTGATGTGCTGCCACCTTCTGGTTGTTTGACATCAATAACTGGCCACATTCTTTCTCTCGGTTTGATCTGCAGAAGCCGCACTTCCGCTGCCGTAAGTAGCCCTTTTTCTGTCCAGTCGAGACAGACATGACTTGCTGCTCTTACACAGAACAGGCTTACAAGAGACTGTAGAAAGAAAAAGAAAAAAAAAAGAAAAATGCATAAGTAATAAAGCACAGCAGTTATCACTACAGTCTAGACAACTATACACACTGGTATCCTACTACATTGCATGGATTATTATTATTATAATTGTTTTACATAGCGCCAAATTCCATAATCCATTCCATTAACAGTCGCAGCAAATCGTCACAGAAGCCTTTCACAATTTCAGGTGACACAAAAAAAAACCCCAAAAAAAAAAAAAAACACACACCGCTCCAGTTCTACACATTGTAAAGTAAGGGAAGGCAGCAGGGCCTGCGCGACCGATGTAAGCGGGTGATGAACACGTGTTGCCGTAAGCTGGTGATGAACACGTGTTGATGTCACAGGTACACAAAGAGAGGCAACAGAACTACTCTGTCACAGGGGTGGAATAAAATTGCGAGAGCCCTTTAATAATCCGATGTGTATTTACAAATGAATCTAACGAAGCGGCAAGTCATGGGCACTATGCCCACAAGATAGCACAAGAAGCCACGGATAGCAGATTCCACTCCACTGCCTGCCGCAGACCCGCAGCGGCAACTACAACCCAACTGCAGCTCTGCGCGCAACACGATACGGGGAAAAAACAGTAGGAGTTCACCCTTGGAATCATTGCTGCTGCTCCTTTTACCTGTTCGTTTCCAACCAGTACCTCTAACAGGAACCCACCTTTTTACACAATAGTGAAAGAGGATGTTATAACACCAACCCTCCCAACAACTGCCCCTTTAATGAAGGACCCCAATGACTTACAATAATTGCCAGATTTATATTTATGCAACTACATTCCACACTGAATTATTATTTTTTTTTAAACCCCCCCCCCAATCTAGCATTACTAGTTCTGGAAACATCTGTCGGCCTGGAAAACAAGGATCTGTGCGCACGCTTTGTTGACCCTGCCGATGGATGCCCTACGCGGTAGGTTTAAGAATCAGACACGAAGAACTAATCTACACGTATCCTGTTTAAAGCCAATTAGAAATGAGAGAAACAAATACAAAAAGGGCAAAGTTTGAGCTGCGGCTCCCTGTTTTACACCACTCACCGAGCCGGGGCTAGGGCTGACTGGCGGTGAGTGATGAAAGAGCACACCACGAACATTTAAACATTTTATCATACGATAAAGTGATATGATAGCGACAGCCGAGGTGACCCTTCAACAGTTATTACTTTGCCTTCCCCGATTCCTGGCACCTCTCCTCATTCAGTTTTATTAATTGGCAATTCCACAATTTAGAAGTGATAAAACTACCTAATCTAATGAAGGTTAAGAAGCCTAAAGGGTTAATGTTGCCGTTTGAATGGCTGTTCAATTCGGAACACATTTACATTTGCTCCCGTATTATTTCTTTCTGTTCTAGCAGCTTTTGTTTGAGTCCAATCTTCAGAGGAGCAGCGCGTGGCGACACCGCAATGTCTTGGCAATCATGCAATAATCTCACGCCACTGCTCTCCCGGTGAATCAGCAGCCTGGATAATCAAGAATTTACCCGGCGCGCACTGCTATCTGCATTCAGCTAAAAAAAAAAAAAAAAAAAGCCTGCAAATTAAAAGAAATCTGCGACAATAATGATAAGTTATATTTTGGATAAACCCAGCACATTTAATCTCATGTGATAGTACTGAAGACGGGGACTAGGAAATATCCTGTACGCTCCCTGCACTCTATGAAGTATTAACATGGCTGCGTTTCTCCAACTCCTACTTTAATGCAAACCTATCCAATAGCTTAAAGTTCAAAATAAGAACCAGCCGAGCACAAAAAACCCAGCGGCGAAGAACGGAAACACAGGAGATCTTCTGTTCAAACGACTGTTCAGAAAACTAGCAGAAGAATCCGTTTCACAAAATGATTAAATAATCCGCGTCTAGAGAGATACGTGTTTATAAAGGAAACATGCAGCCACCTCTGAAAGGATACTCGGAATTGCAGTATCCGCTCCAAAACGTCCCTGTATTTTATAAAGGCCCGATCCCAGTAAGCGGCATCGAGCGCTCAGCTGGCCCTGTATAATGTATACTTAAACAAGCAATATCTATTCAACGTCTCCCTACACAGCATTGAGATTGATATGTTTATTATACAGGAGTAGCTCAGCCCTTCATTCTGGAGACCCTCAACGCTTTTAACCATTCAGAATGAATAGAGAAGTAACAATTCTCCTTTTAGTAAATAATCCCAAAAGGTTTTAAAATCTGCTTCATGCCCAGCGACAGTAATGATTTTTATTCTTTCCCAGAGTGACTTGTGTAAGGAAAATGGCAGTTATCGTTTGTCACCATTTTAACACTGTGTGTTTGTGCGTGTCTGTCTGTCTGCATGCGTGTGTGTGTGTGCATGCGTCTGTGTGTCTCTTTCCTGCTACATGCAAGTTTTACGCGCCGACACTAAAAACTAAGATTCTAGCTATACTAGATGATTAATGGACTTGTAATGTTTCATTAGGTAAACTGTTTAAAGATAAAAAGGAATTCTGATGGAATACAAATAAAAACAATACACCTTAAGTAACAAACTGGTATCTTTACCAAACAGGTATTGAAGCCAACGAGAGAATCCCCTGACGCCCTGCGGGTAATAACCACGGCAAAATCAATGAAGTGATCCGGCATCCAGTCTGCATGAGAAACCAAAGCGGACGGGCCTGTGGGGTTTTAATAATCAAAAACTGGTGAAACATATAAATATACAGAATCACATTTAAATCTGTAAATATTTATCATCACACTCCTACAGGCTATCCCGATATCTTCAAGACATATAGGATCACAGTTTACATATTAACTAGGAAAGCTGGATTTCAGCATATTTGACCCATAAAAAGTCCCAGGAAAGTCTTGGGAAAGGTGTGCGGACCGGATGGAAATATAAAGAAAATACCACCTGCCCAGCAGCTTAGGACAAAATTAAAAAGATGGTTTAATGTGCCATGCAGCCAGTCCAACAAGTCATGAGCCCCATAACCTGTAATAATAAATCACAATGGGCTCTGGAGCTGCAGCTTCTCATGAAAGCCGAGTGCTTTTTAAAAGGTTTTCTTTCGAAGCGCTTTAATATGTATTCTTCATCGGTAGGGCTGCCCATGGCGAGCTTCTACTTAAAGCAAGTGTTGTATTTTGTCAGTTTTCTAAAGAATGCATATTAAAAGTATTCATAAAGTACTTTAACGGCAATTTTCCTACATGGGACCGTCTGGGACATTAAATGGTCCTGCTCTACCCTCATCTATTAACCTGATCACATCGGCTTCCCGTGACACATACATGTAACCGTCCCGAATCTCACAGACTTCCTTAGGTTTTTATCTTAGTGACGTACGCTGCGCCGTCAGACCCGGTATATTTCACTAAAAGCAAGCGCCCGACATGCCTATAATATATATTGTGTGCTTGGGTTTAAGGGGGCATCCGCTGATCTGTGTACCTGCTTTCTGTAGATCTCCACCGGGCTACTGCCCCCCAAAACAGGACCTTCTGACTAGTCTACAATAATATATATATATATATGAGCTGTACCCACATCATTCACACAGGATCACCCACTAAGCTGCCCCATTTTATACCGTCACCCCCCGTATCACAACCCTGCGCCCCTCAAACCGCCTCATTTTACTACAATGGGGTCCGGGGGCTGCAGGAGGGCCTCCCCCCAGGCTACGACTCGTTGGCTTGCCTGCCCCAGCCGGGATATTTTCCCCCGGGCTGTCCCATGCCTCATGGACTCAGATACTCACCCTCAGTGCCCCTGGTGCCCAAGCCGGCAGCAGTCAAGTGTGATTACAGGAACACGGATCGTAGAGCTGGAGTGTTTGTTTCCTTTTCATTCGACGACGTACAACGTGCTGACGGTCACACGAGGGCGGAACAGCCGTCACCCTCCCTCTCCACTGACATCAACGCAGTAACACTTCCCGGCCGTTTACATTAAACTCATTGATTTGCGGCATTCCGGAATGCGTGATTTCATATTTATTCCGTTATTTGATGAATGATACCCCCGCTTTTAGTTATTATGACAGTTAATGAAACAATCCTCTCTAATAATAATAAGAATGGGTGACAATCAAAAGCAGGGGTTACACCAGAAAGGCCATATTTACCTCACAGATTTACTGGGGATAATTCAAAAATCTGAAATTCTGAGAGAATTGATGTCTCATCCCTGTCACCGGTATGCATAAGAAACGCTCGCTGACTGCTGGGCCATTTGCTTGCACCAGCACCCAACCTGCCTCCATCAGCCACCCATCCTGAAGCTTAGGAGGGAAACATACGGGGAGCATGTGGCGAGCACCTTCCGGCCGGCTTCCCAGCGTACGGACAGGGAAAGGCAGGGAAAGATGCCCAATAAAACCCCAAAAGTGAAGATCAAATTATGATCTATACAGCGGAGCTGGAGAAATCCTGAAAATGCACAATAATGTAACACGGCCCTCGTTTAGTGCTACACACGGGTTCTGGGTAGGAAATATAAAAGCATCTTGAATCTGTTTCTCTGGGTTCTAATCCATGCATTATACCTATAACGCACTTGGCATGCAAAAATCTGTCAGCAACAGATGAAAGGTACTTGGGAGTAATTATTTCCGAGGACTTGAAGTAAGCAGGTAATGCACAAACGCAGCATCAGTAAAGGCAAGCAGGGCGTAGCTTCTATAACAACAGGTTTTGGTAGCAAACTTTACAGATCTCTGGTCAGGGCTCATCTAGAGTAATGAGCACAGGTCCGAAGACCTCATTTTCCAGAAAGTTGTTAAGTAGTAAAAGGTTTCCAGGATAAAAATACTGTATTGGCCCAATTATAGGCCGCACTCCCCCCCAATTTAAGTCTTTAATGTGGGGATGCGGCCTCTAATGGGGGTTTAGCGCAGGGATGCGCAGTTTGTATCATCTGATGCCCGGGATATGTAATTCTGAGCAGGGGCTTTTTTTTTTTTCATGATCCTCCTCTTTGACAGCCGGTGGATGTCTGCGCAATACAGACAACCCCCGCTGCTGCTGCACTTCCGCTTCTATGGCGGAGCGCCGGCATAAAAGCCCCGACGGAAGTAGAGAGCAGTAGCATAGGTTGTCTATGCGCATCACGCAGTTGGCCACCAGCTGGCCCCACTAGACACCAGTGAGTCCTGGGATGCAAGTCTGGTAAGTTGGGGGGGGGCAAAGTGTCAAATATAAGGGGCATAAAGCATAACAGAAGGCAGAGTGTCATATCTGGGGGGGGGAGGAAAGCATATCAAGGGCAGAGGGGCATATCTGTAAGGTGCATTATGAATTCAGGGTGGCCCTTAAAATGGCTATTGGTTTCTCAAATTTCTGTTTGTATATAACATATGCTGACTAACTGCGTAATAGAAACCAAAAATGATAAAATACATGTATTACTGCTTATTACGTAAAATACTGTTTTATTATTCCACTCACGTGCACTTTTTCTTTAAAAATATTTTTTCTTTAAAATAGCACGAAACTTTAAGGGCGCAGCCTATAATCGAGCCAATAAAGTATCAGGAATAAGGGATCTCAATATGTTTATAGCTTGGAGGAGAGAAGAGGAGGTGGGGATGTGATGGAAACATTCAAAGAAATAAAGTACAGAAGGGACTAGAGGTCATAGTCCAAAACTAGAGGGGCAGAGGCATAGATGTAATGTAAGAAAGTTTGGTGACAGGGTGGTAGATAAGTGGAACAACATTACAGAAGCTGTGGTAGAAGTTAATACTGATTAAAGTTAAGACTGATAAAGGCGCGAGTCTATACAGCAGGAAAAATAAGCATGGGTCGGAGTGTTCTTACCTGCTGTCAAAGCTTATGTTTCTGTAAATGCACAGAAATATTAATGAACTGCTCCAATGTTATTAGCCACTTACCAACATTCTCTTAACACAACTTAACTTGCTCACATGTCATCTCGTGCTCTTCTTCATTGACATTGTGCATGTAGTTACGTATACAAAGCGACACCATACACTTTTGTGAATTGTCATAGGTTATATAGGACATGTAAGTGTAGAGGCTTGTAGAGAACACGGACCACTCTATAGTGTGAAGCGAGACACAATCCAAACACTTCACAGCTCTGGAATTCCATATGGTTCTTCTCATATGAAAGCTAACCTATACAATGTATACACAAGCCTATTAAAGTAGGCCTATACATTGAGAATATTTTATATTTGAATAATCCATAGATTGTTACCAAGATCATTACAAAAATGCTCAGAGAAAGACTTGGTGGTTATACCCCCTACACTATTAATAGTTACTTAAAGGAGAACTCCCACCACTTTTATTACTTGTATAATATAAAAAAATAGGTTTGCAAAAATAGAAAAAAAATGTTCTAGTTTTTGCATGGTATAAAGTTTACCGGTTTGTGTGTTCTAGCTCTGTTACCATGTCCGAATCTACTAAACACCCCAACACCGTATCATACCGAATAGTCCTGGCACGCCGACTCATCTGCTGGTCTGCTGATAAAAGAAATTTATTGTAAATGAAACAAAACCAGGTTCTCAGTGCTAACACATATTACTGTACACAGCATTGTATTATATTCTCAATGAGAAAAATATTTTTCCATGGGGCCAGACCACATAATCATATTAGATTAATCTAGACACGTAGTGTGAGGTCCTGCTTAAAAAATAAACGTCATAAATAATCATCCCGCAATCTTTTTTCTGCAATATGAGTGATCCTGAGCCTGGAAAACCTTTCATCGGCTCAAGTAGTAAAATTGTATAAATGAACCTAAAATTACTTGTATAAAAATAATTTGAATAAACTTTGCTTTACCTTGTGCAATCTTTATTCACACTATTAAATGCCAAGACAAGTGGGAAAAAAGAAAATTACTGTTTCAATTTTTTTTTGAATTTTATTTAATTTAGGCAATAGTCTGAAGGATCGCATCCCTTTCTGAACATGTATAAATCATAATCTAATGGTTATTGGTGGGGGGTATATCTAGTTGTGTAAACTGAGGTCTGCTATTTACAGACAAAGAAGAAAAATGTTTCCTTAGTAAATCCAATGCAATAAGGTCTCTTGCATGTTGTGCGTTTTTACACGTCAATTCTTCCTTAAGAATCTCAGTTTGTTTCTGCAGTTTATTTATTTCTACATTATACTTCAATTTTAATTTCTCTGTTGAGATTGCGTTTTTAAGTTCCTGTTGCTGTTTCAAGGTGTTAATTTCTTGCTCAAAGTCTTTATTTTTCAGCTGTAACTCCTGAACCTCCTCCCTGGCTTTAGCCAGAAGTTTATTAAGGCTGCCGACCTGCACACTCTTTCCATGCAGATCTTTCCTCAGATCCTGAATAGTCGCCTCCTTTCTTGGCAAGTCTTTCTCGAACTGCTTTATTTGCGTTTTTCGGCATTCGTTTTCTCTTTTTGAGATGGATAAGGCCTCTTTCGTAGCCTCAAGCTCTTCCAGAGTCTTGGAGTATTTGGCTTTCAGCTCAGACATCTCATTCATGTAAGCGTCAAACTTAAGTTTTAAGCGAGCTTCTTCGGACTGACTTCTATTGATTTCTTGCCGTAAAACATTTAATTCCACACTACTCCAAATCCCATTACTGTCCGCAGACCTGGGGGGGCTAGCGTTTACCCCCCCACACACACAACACGTCTCATGTTGGTTGGCGGAGGACTGTTTGGGTTTAGTCTCCGTAACACGCAAATCATACTCTCGGACAATGCGTTTAGATAAGAGCTCGCGTCTTCTCTCCTCTTCCTCTTGCTGAGATTTCTTCAGTGCATTCTGGTATATATTTTGCAAAGTCTTCGCTCGCCTCTCTGCAAATTTTTCAGACGTCAGTGTTTCTGGTTCAAAAGTCCGATAAAGGAAATCATCTGCACTGAAACGGGGGGGAAATAACTCTTCGACCCAGTGTTTTTTCTCTTCTGTCATTCTTTGGTTTATTATCTGCGTAGGAAAACCAGAGCGTCTATATATTTAGGGTAATGCAATGTTTGTGAACAAAGTGATGGGGATCATCACTGTACATAATATATTGATCACTAGTATGAGATATTGGGGGACAACAATATAGGACAGATAGATAGATATATCTATTACATTGCAACTTCTATGGGGAAGGACATCCTTATAAAGTGTCTTATAAGATAAGTTTATCATGTATATGCCATGTTATGTAGAATATTACATGAATAATAATAAGCATATGGAAAAAACAGTCCCATGAGAACATAGCTGTGTGGGTTTTTTTTAAAATATTTTGTAACACTGACTTCTAGCATTGTAATTTCTCAAACCTCTTAAGTGTCCCTTTTCAAGAGACAGCTCCCTTTGGGACCGAAATCCCAGAGTCTCTCTTTTCTATACTGATCTTACCCTCTGGTGTGATGCGAGAATGTTTGCTGGTTATGAGAGCACCACAGTGTTCTACAGCCCTAAAAGTCACAATATTGCATACGGACACAGCTGAACATGGATGTATAGATTAAATATTTGTACATAATGTATTAAGTCTGTCCCATGCAGATTCACCAAGAATGCGTATTAAAGTATGCTATAAAGTACTTTAATACGCGTTCATTAAGCCAGTTAACGCACTTACGTTTAGGAGATGCGACATAACTTCCATGGTGCAGTTTTCACACCACTGGTTGGCTGCTTAAAGCCGGAGCTGACCAGTAGAGAGTATATCACGGGCTCAGGTGACAGGAGATGTGTTTGGCCGTGGAGATGTGAGGCTCAGAAAAATTAAACACATAAGCGGGATCCTGCAGAACCCCTTCATGCATTTGCCAGGGACCACTCACCTCTCATATGTTAAAGATGTAAGTACTTCTTCCAAAACAAAGAGAGAACATTTAAGTAGAAGGTGCAGTCCTGCAGCTGCCAATGGTCCATTGTCAAGGAGAAGCGGTCAGCCAAACACATCTCCTGCAGGCTATTTAGCGGGAGTTGTGGAAAAGGGGCAAATGCTTAGTGGGGGGATTCTGCAGAACCCCTCATGCATGTATCACATGTATTAAAACTATTATTTTATTATTAAACATCTAGCAGGGACCCTCCAGTGTCCCCGACAGGATGCAAAACACTCAGACCTCATCTATTAACCTGATCACGGCTTCCCGTGACACATACATGTAACTGTCCGGAATCTTACAGACTTCCTTACCATATGTTTTTATCGTAGTGACATACCGGGTCTGGCGGTGCAGCGTACATTAAAACCAAGTGCCTTGTGCACCTTTAACGTATATTGTGTGTTTGGGTTTAAGGGGGCTCAGGGGAGCATCCGCTAATCGACAGAAAGCAGGTACACCGGTCTCCTGCCCCCAAAACAGGACCTTCCGACCAGTCTACAGTAATATATATATATATATATAAGCTGTATCCACATCATTCACACAGCATCACCCACTAAACTGCCCCTTTTTATACCATCACCCAACCATATCACAACCCTGCGCCCCTCAAACCGCCTCACTTTACCACAATGGGGTCCGGGGGCTGCTATTCCTGCCCCAGGACATTTTTACCTCAGCCTCCTTTCATGAAGGAACTCACCCCCTGTCTCCGGTCTCCACAGCCGCAGCAGGCAACGTGACTTCAGCTGGAGTGTTTGTTTCCTTTCATTCAACAACGTGCTGACGTCACGTAACCGACAGAAACAACCGCCACCCGCCCCTTAACTCTTCTCGTGCCGCGTGATGCTTTAACGGCAGTTGCTTGCTCGCGCTTATCTGCTTCTCCTCAAACACATTGAGCTGCAGCGTTCCGGGATGCTTCATTTAACGCTTATTCCGTTATTTAATGAATTATATCTCCGCCTTTAGTTATTATAACATGAAATGTGGAAATCACAAGGACAGAGATTCCTCTCTAGAAATAGAATGGGTGAAAGTTAAAAGCAGGGGTTACACCAGAAAGGCCACATTTACCTCACAGATTTACTGGGATAGTTAAAAAATCTGAAATTAGAGATAACTGATTTTTTCTAATAACTATATATATATATTATAAATAATGACAAGTCAAGGTTCCCTTGAGGACCGGTGTTTGAGTCGTTTATTTAAAACATTTGGGAAGTAACTGCATATAATTAATGGGTTAATACCTCAGGAGTCTCAGAAGGTTCCCAGGTAGTGTGAATCAATACAGCAGACACACAGAATCTGTTCATATTGCTATTTGAAAATGTATTCCATCATCGTTATGTAATATATAATGACCAAACCTCTGACTTTAGGAGAGACAGTCCCTCTTTGGGACCCATATCCCAGTGTCTCTCTTTTCTCCAATGATGTTCCTCTTGTGCATCATGTGCTTTACAGCCCTGAAAGTCACATTAATGCATATAGACGTGGAAGAAAATGAATATATAGAGACGGTGTAATGTACCATGCAGCCTAACTTACTTTAATATGTATCCATGGGGGGCTCTGGTCAAACAAGCTTACAATCTAAGACCCCACAGAACCCAAGGGGGTTTTTCAAGGGGGTGCGGGCAGCAAAAGATGTGTTTTTACGTGAGGGCGGGAAGAGGATAATGTATATATATGGGATTCTGCAGAAACCCTTCATGCATCTGCAAGGAGGACCACATAAGAATGTAAAGCGACCAATCGGCTATCATATGCACTAACCTCTTCATACTCCTATAGACATACGGGTACATCCACAAAAAAGGTGGCAAGATGCCCCTCATTCTTCCATGTTGGCCAACCCTGTATAATAGCCCTTGGTGCAGGCACCAGTACACCATTCTAATAGGGATGGCCAAGTGGGCATATACCTTTCCAGTAAGTTTCAATGTTGACACCCATCCGAAGGTCACTGGAGGGGATCAGAGATCCAGGAGGGTCTGGAAAGGGTGTCTGATGGCGCCTACTGCTGGATGATTACACACATTGTGATCAATAATGCAAGGCTCTGCAACCCTGCTTGCTGATCACAGTGTAAATGAGAGGGAGACACAAAGCTTCTTTACGCTACATTAAATGTGAAATTAAATATAAATGAAAATAAAGCAATGTTACCGTGACACCACAGGCATCCGTAAGGTAAAGGAGGTGTCCCCAAAAGAGTCTCTATCCATATTGCACTGGGGACAGTGCAGAAATGAGAGAAAAATAAAACAAATATCCCTTACCCCTACCACTATAAGTAAACTATTTAAAAACCACTACCCTAAAACCCCTTAAGCCAGTAGTATTAAAAATATATAATATGTAAAGGATGGATGTGGCCCTCTTGAGCAGAAAAATATATGTATGTGGGGTATTACTGTAATCAGGGGATGGTGCCGAACATAAATCGGGTCATTGTCAACTGTGATACTTACTGTGTAGAAGAAATCATAAACAAAATTGCCAAAAAATGTGTTCCCCTCTTTCTCAATTAATGCACCTACACAAATTACGGTATATATTTTTTAATGAATATTTTTTTTATGCATATGCCCATAAATTGACAGGTTTCTAAATAGTAAACAACCTGGGGGTATACGACTGGAACACTTTTGACTCTTTTATCCATTACTAATCTCTTATCATTTCCCAAAGTGTGTGGCAACATTGATTTATGTTTGTTGCTTTATGTGCTTTTCACACATAAATTGCATTATTCCTTCGCAATTCTTGTCCAGATAATAAGCGACTGCAGGAACAACACTATTTTAGGCTCAGCAATAGCCCCCCAAAACACAAGCATAGGTTTGGCATCTTTTTTTGGGAGCGTCAGGGCCAAAACAGCATCAAGTATTTTTCAGTCTGAAATTTCCAGAGATTATTTTGCTACGTCCTTTTTTAATTTACACTCATAAAAATGAATGTTTCTGGAAAAAAAAAAACAGAGGACCCAGGGGACTCGGCTGGTGTAAATTAACATATTTATTCATCTATTTTACCATCACTCTGTTTCAATATTTAAGCAGTGTTGTTTCTGTAAGTCAAATTGTTATTTTATATACCACTTGCTATGTCCTGTCTACTTATTGTACAGCTCTGCGGAATATGACGGCGCTATATAAAACAATAAATAACAATAATAATTTGTTTCTAAAAAGCAGTCAAGCCAGAGTACTTTGCTAGTGTGTGTCTGTATACTTTTTATGGTGCAGTTGTACAGTTGTGTGTAAATTGAGCACTTTAGCAAGATTTTCTTCACTTTTTCCCCCATTTTTTAGTAATTTGTATGACACTAAGGGATAGTTTTCGTTACTTTTTTATGTAGTATTTTTTCCCCTTATTTATTATTCTTTTTTATTGTCTGCTATCAGAGAGCAATGAAAAGTCTCGATATCCCGTTTAGGATCTTTTATGACCCTAAGTATCTCTATTAGCGCAGGGAAACCCCTGTGATGTCACTGATAATATCACCAGTAGGATTCCCCTGTACAGCAATGGGGATTCTATGGCTGAGCCTCTGATTACTGTTTGTAGCCCCATAACAGCTCTATTTTTTGTGCGTCCATCATTAACCCCTTATTATTATTTCAAAAAAATAAAAAAGGAGTGAAACTGGG
Source organism: Spea multiplicata (assembly GCA_009364415.1). Taxonomy (NCBI): domain Eukaryota; kingdom Metazoa; phylum Chordata; class Amphibia; order Anura; family Pelobatidae; genus Spea; species Spea multiplicata. Next base: position 129,121 of record VKOC01016492.1, read on the forward strand.
AAGGGGGCAACCCTATTAGGAAAAGACTATTCTGTTTCAATAAACACCGGTACTTTCCCAAATGTAACGATGATGCCATGAAAGAATGTTACATAAATAGTTATTTATTTAAAAATAAAACTCTAAAACTAGTGACAAGAATACAGAAAAAGAAGACAACACATGTGAGAATGCATTTAAAAAAACCCAAAAACTGACAAGCTGTAAATATAAATATATAATAAGACATGGATTTCGGGAAGAAAACCCAGGGGTATAATATACACTCCGTTTGGTGGGATGGAAACAAAAATAGATAGATTTGTAAAATACTGTTGGCCCAGAAAGTGTAAAACAAGTAGCTTTTTGAAATGTAACTTAGAATTAAAAAGTTTTCAAGGGGCAAATCTGTGGGCAAATAGAATCTGGCAACATCTGGTCACTATAATATACAGAAAGTTATGGGGTACATATGTGTGTGCAGACAGGTTGATGTATATTTACCAAAATAGTTGAAAATATCCATTGAAAAAATCAATATCCATTGAAAAAATCAAATTCTTGAGAACAAAACATAGAACATTAAAATATAAACACCAAAAACTATACTGCAAATCTTATTAAACACTAATTAACAACAGCATTGTACATTGTATATCTATGGAGCGTAACATTTATCTAAGAAAAAAAAACAAAACAAAAAAAAAAACTTTAACTTTTAGCATGATAAAATAAATGATATTTTAGTGCACTTTACACGAACCCAACAAATAGTAACAAACAAAAACAGCATGTTAAAAGATCAAGAAGGTCCCCATTTCTTTTCCAAAATACCGGTATATATATACTATATAAAAAAAAATCCAACTGTTCCGTTTAAAAAAACAAACACTTGAAAGAGAAATGGAAGGTGCCCTTATAAGTTACAGGTTTTTAGTAATAAAAAAGCATCCGCTTTTGACAACCAACTTCTTGACGGAAACTAACACCTATTAACTTAAGCTCTCGAGATTCAGGGCATGACCTATTGAACGGGTCAGGGGGAAACGGAAAACTAAAACTTTTACCAAACTAAATTAAAAGGGCTTTTAACTTATATGGGCCTTTAAAGAAATGTCCTCAAAATAATTATGAATATTTTTGTGTGTGCTGTACATCATATTTAATCTAGAAATATATACCATTTAAAATAGTGACCTAAGGCTCTATTTTCTTTTTATTATTTTAATACAGAGACCACGCATGTAAAGTCATTTTCTTCTGGTAATAATACAGTTAGAATTATCCTGTTTTACCTTGGTTTTTATTGTATGTATCCTCTATAGTGTGCATGAAATATTTCTCTATATATCCCCAGGACTATCTCTATTTTAATGCAGATAATTAAGACTTTAGGGACGCAGGCAAGAGTCTCGGGAGCTTCTGCTGCCTTCTAGAAATCTGGTCTACGAAGCAGGACCCAGGGAATCTGTAGATCAGGATGCAGGGAGCTGATTCCATTGTTTTTCAGGACACATATATGCTTGGCATGTTCATGACCAGCACACGCAAGGTGCTGCCCTGCACACGGGATTCATAAACACATGGAAGGGAACCACATATATATATATCTCACATACTGCAACATATGAAATGCTTCATGTGATAACCTTAGTCACAGATGTGAGTATTCTATTCAAGAAGAAAAACAAGCATATAAAGTATTATTATATAATAGTGTGAGTGCAACCCTGCAGCATGTGGGATGTATAGACTTATGGAAGTCAGTTATACATCCTACATACTGCAGGGCAGCATTTTATCTGGGCTGGTCAGCAATATGTAAAAATGATATATGTCCGGGAAAACATGGCCGATGTGGTCACCATAGTGGGGGGGTTTGCCAGGGCTGCCAGGCATTGAGGGCCCCCCTGGACAGCTCCCCTCGCAACGCCAGCGCTAGACATGCCAGATTACACCTGCAAGTAGCAGCTGTTCTCCTTGGGGCAAACTGTAGGGGTATCAGGAGTAAAGTAAAAAAGAAGAGCCACCAGAAGGGACTTTCCTTTGGTTGGTGACGTCCTCGTGTTTACCAGTCTTCAGCAGGTGGCTTCTTCTACATCTCAGGAGGTGGTTTATCATTTCCTTGCGTAATACAAACGCCACAAGGATGTCAGCGGTGTGGAGCTTGAATGAAAACAATGGAAAGTAAAGTAACTTAATAAAAACAATTCTCTGTAGTTTTAATTAAAATGCACGTTTTTTAGACCACCAAAATGTTATCAGTTTGGTAAAGTCATATTCGTTCTTGTCACTGGGGGTATGGAAAATTTCCAGTGCTGTATGTATGTTCTCTTGAGTCTGTAAAACAAGACGCATTCTTGTAAAATGACATCATCTGGTTTTCTGGACTGTGCTCACATGCTGCATTGATTTGAGTGCCGGCTCTCTCTTCCATTGTTATATTATGATTTAACCTCAAACTCTGTTGTATATTTTCAAAGAAACCTACAATCAATGTGAAAGATTGGCAAAACGAGGATACCCCGACTAACTAAATTGCATTAGATCGCAAGCCTTCTTTGGAAACTAAGTAGTCCCAAAAGCTTGCGATCTATTTTGCAATTCAGTTAGCCAATAAATGTATCATCTTTACCAAATGTGCTCTTTTTCTTTTCACCTCTAAAGAATGATGTCTTTTTTATAACAGGTGGTACATTTTGAGTGGAAACACCAAATCCACACTTTAATGTTTTTGGGGGGGGGGGGGGTTCCTAATAAGCAACTTATTTCTTAACTTTAAATGGAGGGGATTTACATCACCTTTCCTGTCCCCACCATGACATATTTTGGGGGTTTCCTAGAAAGACCAGCACAGTATTAATATTATGAAAAAATATGTACATCATACTCGGTAAAGTATTCAATATATATACTTTCCCTAAAAAATGATATTATTTAATATATTTGTGATAGGAAATGCTGGAAAAATTCTATCTTAGGAAGGCATGAGATGCTTAGAAAGGCAAATATACAATTTTCTGTAAACTTTTTAAAATAAATGTATTATCCTAATATTTGTCAGTTTACATTTGGTGGAATTATGTAATTTAAAAAGAATTTTATTGTAATTTTGCAATTTAAAATATATGTTTTTTGGTAACTTCTGTTTCTGGAGATTCATGGAATAATTTATTCTAGCATTTTTGCCACGTTTTGCTTATTTTATAAACTTATTAATTAAGTTCATCATACGATTTTGGCCATTGAAAAATCTATAAGAAATCTAGAATTTGTTAGACAAATACTTTCCTTGATACCTTGGGTTAACATTCCAACTGAATTAAATATAGTAATAAACCACAGAAAACCGCATTAGTAAGAAAAAAAACTAACAAAATAAACAGATATATGTTATAAATGAGATTGCTGATATTAAGAGTGCACGATAATTATTATTAATAATACGCAGAATCATACAAGATCATTTACTTGGAGATCTAGCCCAGGGTATGGGAACAAAAAGTGAAATATATCTATTATTACTGATGTTAATGTGATTTAAGGCAGTGCTTGAATTGTGTGATGTCAAATAAATGTATTTTAAAATATTCTAAAAAGATTTCATGAATATTAACCTTGTCTGTAAGGTAGTAAGGACTATATACATTTTTTGCATACATTGTCAGCTCTGTATCTGTCAATCACAATAATAGCACTCAACAGGGATAAACTGCTTCTCTTATTCTGCTGTTTTCTGCAACTCCCATCAAGCCCAGGCAGCCATTAGCACGCCCACTCTTAAAACATTTATAACAATAGACAAATGGCAACATAAAGAAAATGTTATTTCACACGAATTGTATTGGAATTTGTATTCTATAGGAAGCACAGTAAAGATAATAATAATAAATAAATAATAATAGTGTGGCTTAAAGAAAGCAGCAGGTTTGTGGGTAATCACTAAATAGGAGCCACAATGCTGTGCCCCTGTGTCCTGGCTGTGGGTGGAGGGGTGGGGGATGGGGTGGAGGGAAACACAACAGGCGTTTAAGGGTCATCAGCTTTTAGCCTCAGTAGTCACCTCTTTGGAGCAGGAGCACATCACGTGACCAGTGCCAGGCTGTTAATCATTCACCCAGAGCACGTTGTACTCCCCGGGAAAAGCTTTGTTCGTTTCTCTCCTACATCTGGGGTCCCAGGCATTGTTGGGTTAATGGAGGAAATACGCTTTGGGCTGATAAATATTTTTTTTAAAATAAATAAATCCTTGATTTTTTTTCCTACACTGAAAAAAATAATAATAAAAAAATATGTATTTATTTATATCGGAATTCTATTTTATTAGGGATTCTTCACCATCATTTCCTTATGTTTTTTGTTTATGACTTATTTATTACTTCAGTCTCTTATATATCTATATGGAGCGCGTGTAAAGAAAGTGTGAACCACATCACACAAATATACAAAATTAGGAAACAAAAGTTTATAAACAGAGCAATAAAAGGAAACATGCAGTACATTTAAATTCAAATATATATTTGTATTCGATTTTCTGAAATAACAGGTCTTTTTATATAAAAATGGTATAAGCCAAAAATACAATAAATCAGAATCATGAAAATATATTTCTATCGCGCGCCAACGAAATAAAAAGAGTAAAGATAACATCGCTGCACTCTTCGAAGGGGGGGAATTCCATCGTCACTCAGTGCTGTGACCCCAAATAACCCCGATCACATCCCCCCACTTTCCCATATACGCTGTAGCCAGCTTAACCCCTTAGTTCCCGCAACACCACCAGCACTGCAGGGGTTAAACAATCACTCGGGAATCATTGAATGAACCGATTTAATAATCACGTTTGATTAACCCTGCCCAGAAACAGAGAATCTGGAAGCAGATGAGAGCCACTCGGCTCAGACCCCGATCAGCTGAGATCCAGGATCGTTTTTTACCGCCGTTTAAGGCATTAAGCTCTACCACTTCTGCTGGGAGGCTACTCCATTTCTGCAGCACCCTCTCAGTAAAGTAAATGTCCCTTCCCGTCCATGCTGATAGCGCGTGTAACACGGGGCACTTGGATTTCTCCGATGAGGGAGGCGAGTTAAATGCTGCGGCAGGACATCATTAATTATGCTAATTGTGTGAGCGGATATCCCCTCTCTTTATGGCGTTCTCTTCTCCGGTGGTTGGTAAGTGGGAAGGAGCCGCCCTGGGGTCGGTCACATGATATTGTCTTCGCGCCACTTTCGTAAAGCCCCTTTTTTGTTTCCTTCTGTGTTGTTTTGGTGTTGTAATTATTGGCCGTGGCGGAAGGTAACGCGCGTGTCTGCGGGCGCCCCGTTTAGCACCGATCTCTCGGTTAGTGCCGCGCTGGATAGGCATGTTAGCGAGAAGGCTGCGTGTTCCTGCAGGTCCCACCTGTAGGAGTGGATCCGGTGCAGGCGGTGTGGTTGTTGCGGGGTCTGGGTACGTGGCCCCTGCATGTTACTTTGGAGCTGGTTTGGCGCACCGCGGTTGGGGATGATGCTCTGGTAACTGAGCAAACAAGCAGCAGCCCTCTGCGTCCTGCCTGGGCTGTGCTGTGATTTAGGAGAGAGCTGCAGCAGGAGTTTGTATTGGAGGGATCTGAGCCTTTGTCTGTGGCCTGGCTGTGTGTTTAAAGCCCCACCTGGGTGCATGTTTACCCGCTTGTCCCCCCTTTGCTGACTCTTTCGCCCCAGACGGCTCTGCTTCTGGCGGGGGGTGGTATTGACTGCCCAGTGGCTGGGGTTATGTGGGGTAAACGCCGAGCACATGGCGCCAGTTCTGGAGGGGGCGCATCGATCCATCCCCACTTTATTTCAGGGCCTGGAAAGGGTTCAATGTTTGTACCCATGGTTCCTGCGCTTCTCCCGGCTGCACTATGGGAGTTGTAGTCCTTTAATGCTTTTATTTGTTTGCCTGGGGATCGCCATGCGGTGTGTTAACTCTCCGTGCGCCGATAGCTTCTCGGTTAGGTGTAGTTATGGGTGATGTGTGTGTAAATCTGCCCGAGAAGGCGCTATGACTGTACTCTTATAGAATGCATTGTCTGTGCCCCCGGATTTCTGAGTCGAGATGGTGGCCCTGGTTGGCGGGCTTATTGGTGTGATTCGGTACCGGGCAGGTGACACCTGTTACCAGCCGTGTCCAGAACACGCAGCGCTTGGGTTCTGCAGTCACGTGTATCGGCCATTTAAATGCCCCGCTTGGGGCTGTTGTCTCGGTTCATGCCCGGGGCCGGGTTGTTACTGCTCATTTGTCTTGTAGTTCTTGTTTCCTGTGGCAGGGGGGCAGGGTGCGTGTTTTGCATTGTGATCTGGCACGGCACGGGTTAAGGTTTGGCGCGGTTTTGCACTATTTGAATGGCTTGGACTGCATTTCCCAGAATGCCTCTTGCTTTCTCTTTAATCTCAGCACGAGGGACGGAGACGCGTGGTTCGGAGTCCGGGGACCGCTGCAAAGTGCTCGCCACCGGGAGACTGTTGCGACTCCAGGTAACCCGCCAGACAGGTATCGGAGCTGCCCTATGGGGGTGTTGGGGTATCTGCTGGGAAGGGCAGCTGGCTTTCATCCCTTGTCTGAGCCGAAGGTCAATGACCATTGTGTACGGGGAGCAGGCGACAGGCATTAACCGTACAGCCGCATCTACACACTGCTTCCTCTCGATAAATGGCGGGAATCACAACTCTAACTAAAGACAGTAATACTTTAACCTCAGAACTGCGCTGCATCCTGTGAGTGGCCCCTGTTATTTTTTATTTATTACACTCCTATCTCACCCCGATGTGCAGCATCTCTTTGTATCGCATGCAGCTCCTGGGGCAGTTTAAATACTGAGTCCCATATGCTTTAGGTGGAAGGTCCCTGACGAGTCCTGCTCCGGTGGGAAGTTAAATAAACCCGTCACGCTTCACTCCCTGAAAACTTCCCAGACGGCACCAAAGTTACAGAGGTACTCGAGACCTCAGATGCCCTTGAGAGACTCCATCTATCTGACCTTTTGTGTCTAAGCTTTACCTCGCTGCCTTGAAGCCCCCCTCACAACCGCTTTAAATATCAATCTGAGGACTTCCAGCGGCTTTATATCATCATCCGTGTGTTTGATGAGGTGACCTTTGCAGAAATGGGGCAAATTTTGCCAGCTATCCTGATATCTGCACGCTGCACGAGCCCCCCCCCCCTTTAATTGGTGGGTGCCCCCTCATTTTTTTTTTTCTTTTTTTTTTTTAATAGCAACTGTGCCACATGGTTTTGGGGTTAAATGAGGAACGTTACAGTGGTTATAATTTGGAAATTGACTTTGCTGTGTTTATTGACTTGTAGGTTGTGAAGCCGTCGCTCCGTTGAGCTGCCGCCCGAGGCGTGATCAGTCTAGGTTATGCAAAAGTGCTTATAGTGCAGGTAGCCATTAGTACCTACTGCACACTAAGCACTTCCAGCATTGCCATGGCGATCTCATCTGTCTGCCGTCGCACACCTCTGTGCCGGTCCTCAGCTGCCTTGTGTTAAGGTGCATCTAGTGCAGTTATTGACATAGCATAGAATCTACTGCCCTAAATGCTCCTTTTGGCACAAGCGGCTGCGTTTACTCGGCCAACGTTCAAGATCGTTCTTTGGAGCCGGACCTCCGTCGAGGCGAAGAATCGTCCCCGAGCAGTGCCAAAGTGCTCATAGTGCAGGTAGTTTGTGAACCGGATCTACTGTAATATGGGCACTTACTGTATTGCGAGGTGGAATAACGTCGGGTCACTTGCGCCTCTTTGCCGCCTCGCGCATGTTCATGTTACGGTGAGTTTTGCAGGTTTGCACCAGCTGATATAAAGTGCTGTGCAAATCCATGCAAAACTGACAGTGGCACGGATCCCCCGGCGGCTGGCGCTGAACTCAGACGACCTTTGAAGGATCTCCCTACTAGCTCCCCCACGGGTGGGGATTTGTTGCATTACTTGTCAGTGGTAATAGTATTGCACTTGTCCCGGCCTGTAGAGGAAAAGGACTGTCTGCAGCGCCGACACATTTAATGCTTTATAATGGGTTGTTTTGCTGTTGTCGGGTGGATCACGATGCAATTTTATTTGATCTTTTCTGACAAAAATTGCACGGTATCCATCTGTAAACCGCAGGACTATTCTGTGATTGGGGTGGGTGCTAATGTTCATGCAAATACTCGTTTTATTTTTATTTTTTGTCTTCTGTGTACAAAGTGATTTCAATTAATAAAATCTGTTGCTCAACCAAGTGATTTCATTGAATAAAGTCTGTCCGGTAACATCGCTGCTGTGTAAAGAATGTTTTTATTTAATTTTAACACTTTAGTTGTGGTTGGTGCTCTGTAGTGGGGCTTAAGGGATCTCAGAAGAGATGAGGCCTAGGTGGGTTCTTATCTACTACCAAATTCAATGTCAGGTAATTGTTGTTCTGGGACTCTCCGCAGTTAGACTGGCTGAACTCTGGTACCCAGTTGGCTATTCCAGGTTTTATTGCCTTATAGTTGGTTGATTTGTCCATCTGTTGGGCATCAAGCTGATCGCCCACTGATCGCTTACCCTGCACTCCCCGTCTCAAATATCTCCTTACGTGAGGATGAAACCCCCCAAATATATAAACCACCTTCCATGGTTCTCATTAATAGCAACAGATAATTTAGTGTAGAGGTAGACTGGTTTCCAGTCATTGCTGATTAATGGCTTTTGCCAAATAGAAATAAGATGAGTTTCGCTTATTTCTCTTTTGTTCATTTTGTCCTTGGGCTTCAAGTTATTCATCCCCATTTAAGAGATGGCGGCAGCTGCTTGGAGTGTTTAGAGGAGGATGCGGGAACGGGAACTCGTTGTGCAAGTTTTGCTGCATTTGAGCGCAAAGTTACAAATTTTTGTTTTTTTTTAACAAATTTTTGGAGAAACCGGCTCTCCCTTAAATAAAAAACAATTTAACGTATATCCTTAACGTCGGAAACAAATCACAAAGAATAGGGCGTTTCTCCTTTTAAGGGGGTAAGTCACGTGTTTTAAAGTTCACAAAACCCTAATAAAATGTAAAGATTTTTTTTTTTTTGCTGCTTTTCTATTGTGATCATTAATCAGCGGGTAAATCGCTCACCGCGACTGTGGAATTCCCACTGTGGTCTCTCTACAGCCGCACACAGCACATGCCTCATGGAGAGCTTGAAACATGTTGTGCAATGGCCCTTGACAATACTGATTGTTTAGCGTGTTCGGCAGCCATGTACATGTGATAACATTTACTCTGAAAGAGTATGAACAAAGCGAGTGTCCAAAACATCACAGAAGTCATAGGGCAAGGAGGTCAGTCCAGACTCGGTTATATGTTCAGTCCTCCATCTAATAAGCGTTACCTATAGAAATGAGGTTATTATTTAGTGGATTATCCTAATGTTTTATATGCAGATGTACCGTGAAGTATCCAAACTTGTGTTATAGTTAAGGTGCATAATGATTTATTTATTAACTTCATTATGTAACCTTTTTTTTCTCATTCATCATTTTGATGCAAAAGCCATTGCTGATTTTTTTTGCGTCATTTAATAGGAGATAATGTCATGGGATTAGGGGCTTGATTAACGTACTATCATATATTAGTGACTTTTGAGGCAATTTTCATTCACTTAGCAGATTAGTTACTGCAAACTTTTTTTTTTTGTGTGCAAACGAGGTCTTGATATGACTGCACCTTTTTGGTATGTTTAGGATCAGTTGTAATAGTGAAACGTAGGAAATTGTTCAACATTCTTAACATGACTTACAAGGGAATTCCCACACTGAATGAATGGAAACTTAACCCTTTACTGCTCCCTGCGTGAATTCAAAACCAGGGCCAACGGCGTTATGTAAAGCATTACTAAATATTAATATTTCTGCCTATATAAATCTATCGGTGTCAAAAAGTTTTTTTTTTCCATACTACATCAAGCCGACTTGCTAGCATTCTAAAAACTTACTGAAACGTTATCGAGCAAAATAGATTTGTTACAAATACTTTATCAGCCAGAGAAATGCATTTAAATATCAATACATAGCATGTTTAAGTGTTTTTGTAATTTTTTTTATTTAAAACATCAATATTTATTAATTTCTAGATAGAGAATGTTTCGGGTTTTAAAATAGATTTTTTTTTTAACAGGAATTCTAGAATTAGAGGCGAAAAAAATGCCTTTTTTAAGTCCCCCCCCCCTCATAAGGTTTGATGTCCTATTAGCAATATGTTTTGTTTTTGTTTTGCTTCCTCCAGGAGTATCAAACTCTCTGGTTAGGACCACAATCAGCATGAATTTCTAGATATGTTTGTTGAACGCAGGAGTCTCATCCGAAAAATATTGAGAAGCTGAAATCTCTGCTCTATATTAACAAAAGGCTAGCAAGAGTTTGCATCTGTAATACTTAAGAGTTCTTACAGTGTTTATGATGCCACCATTCTTATGATGAAGTAGCTGATATTCTGTACATTCTGTGATGGCGCAGAAAGGCTTTAATAAGACTCTAGATTAATATACAGGGGCGGTAGTCAGATGGGTAGTATTAGGGATGGTTAGTCAGTTGGGTAGTAGTAGTGTGGTAGGCAGATGGGTAGTAGGGTTGGGCAGTCAGATGGGTAGTGGTAGGGTTGGGTAGGCAGATGGGTAGTATTATGGATGGGTTGTCAGCTGGGTAGTAGTAGGGTTAGGTAGGCAGATGGGTAGTATTATGGATGGGTTGTCAGCTGGGTGGTAGTAGTAGGGTTAGGTAGGCAGATGGGTAGTAGGGTTGGGTAGTAGTAGAGTTGGGCAGTCAGATGGGTAGTAGGGTTGGGGGGTAGGGTTTGGCAGTCAGATGGGTAGAATGGGTTTTGTTCATTTTAAAATAGAGGTGCTAGAATGGAGTCAGGCTAATTGCTTTTATATAAAATGTTTTTGTTTAATTTATAAAGAAAGTACTCTTACACTGTTCAGTGGGCAGGTATCGTTACTGTAAAATCTAATAAAAAGGGAATAGTAAAAAGTGACATAAAAATGGTCCGTGGTATAAATGCTTTTGGGAACTTTAACCCCCCTTTTTTTTTTTTTTACTGATAGTGTTTTGTGCCCAAAAAATGGAGACTTTTGTATGCACTCACACAAATTATTTAAATAGAGCTTTCTTTTGATACAATTTTTGAATGTATACTCCAACATTTAGATTGAATAATACAATATTATATTACTATGATAATGCTCCCTGAGCGACTTCAGTGACAAAATACCACAAAATATATTAATGAATTTGAAAAAAAAAATCCCAACTTTTTTATTTTGTGACGTCAGAGTCTCATTGGGACAGCTCGAAATACCCCCACAAATGCATAGATTTGTTGAGAGAAGACAAGCCAGGGTATTTTTCACTAGGCGCATATGGACCCTTATCATGCAACCAGTTCACTGGCAAAACTTTTTGTTGGTTTTTATTTATTTATTTTTACACCGAACTATCCATATTTTTTAGGATTGCTTGCACAGATTACATGCAACTGTAGAGAAATCCACAAAATGAATTTGGCTGCATTTACAGATTAAAGAAATAGTCCACGTGCATATTTATTTTATTGTAATCTACAGGGCGCGCTGCGTGACGCTCTCATTTCCCTGCGCAACGGCACACAGAATGGGGCAAGGTAGGCTCGCAGAAAATAAAGGGTTAAGTGAGAATACAGTTTTGATAAAGTTACATTTTTACAAGAATGCTGCACCCACTTTTCCCATCACTCTTATCCTGGTTGAGGGTGATGGGAGTTATGAATCATCAGCCCATTTCTATAAGAAATAAAAGGTGTAGGGTGTATTATTTTTTTGTTGTTGTGTTTATTGTTTTTATTTGTGACGTTTTTGCAGCTGTGTGCTCCTGGCTGAGGCATAATGTGTGATCAGGGATCTGTGCAGTCTCTGACCGATCAGCAGCAATCACAACAGACAAATGGATCATTGCGTTCTTTTAGGGATTGATGCCTCGCATTCTCATTGGAGTGTTATGTGATCGCGGGACTTGTGGTGGGGTGTTGGTGAGAGACGGTCCTCTGCACCGGGAACCGTCAAACACAACAAACTTTTTTTTTTACTATCATTTTTTTATATTATTATTACAGTTTAGTTTGACAGTGACCTATAATAAGGCTGAAATAATGCATTTGAGGAAATATGGTTTTACATGTGTATAAGAATTTTGTGTAATTTCCCTTTAACTGCGAATTATTTAAACAAAATTTAGACACGTTAAGGGAAAACCCCAATGTTCTTAACGTTGTAACTGGAACTAAATCTAATTCTGATAACCTCTGCTTCATGTTACTACTTTTCCTGCCTCCTACTCAGCCAGGTGGCATACTCAAGTACGCTCCTGCCCATGCGCTGCTCCACTGCCGGGGAAATCAATTGGTGAGGGCGGCTTGCGTAGGTGATGCTCAAGCATGAAAACTCAAGTAGGCACGTAGTAAAAGCCATTGAACGTCATATCATTATATGTGTGTAAATGTATGTATAGATGGGTGGATACAAGGCTGTGGAATATGATGACGCTATATAAAACAATAACAAAATGTGCATGCGGATGAGCTGCGAAGTCCATTAGTAATCACCAGAGGGCAGTGTTGTTCCTGTAAAAGAATACAATGTTAAGATTTGTGCCATGAAGTTTTTTTTTCGTTATTATGAAATTAAAACATTTGAAATGACAGCACATGAATTAAAATACATCAATAAATGATGTGTATTATAGAGGTGATGACAGCTAAAAACTGATTAATCTTTTCTTCTTCTTATCAAAATCCAACCTCAGCCTTGTCTCTTTTCATAGTCAGCGCAGGTGGTGTCTGTCGTCTTCAGATCAGCCAAATCAACTTCAGGAATATACGTGGAGGCGTTTAATCAAAAAACATTGTATTGAGGTATTTGCTAATTAAAGTGACCTTGAGTAATTCCCTTGTCCCTATTCCCATCTGACACATTTCTGTCCAAATGAGGAAAAATATGTAAAGCCAGTCTGTGATTTATTCATAGGATTATTTTTATTATTATGTTCACCATCATGTTCTGTAGTGCTGTACAATTCCAGAATGCTGACAAATTGAAGAACTTGACCACACGTATGTAATGATGATGCACAAGGGTGTGAAGTCTCATTAGTGGTCATACAATCCAGAACGCCTGTCACACAGGTTAGTTGGGGTTCCGCCAGACATCTCACATGACGGCTGTTGGAAACTATAACTTCTATGGTGCTCATCCAACAACCGTACAAGCTGGCCTTACATTGTTTAATACAGCACTTTATTTCATGAACCAGCTCATAACATATGATCTATATCTAAAATCTTCTGCGGTGAATCACATGGACAGTAACGCACAACCCGGTGCAATGTTTAAATATGTACCACTTTTAGTGAGAGATGATTGCTAAAGTGCAGTTTATTTATTACACTTACTCTCTTAAGCACTTACCAATCTTATATTTTCTGAGTAGACTAATAAACTTGGCCCGTTCTTGCGCCTCATGTTAGAAATGTCCTTTTGTGCACTACTCATGGGAATAGAGAGAGAAAATAGATATATAAGCAGCATGTTCAACAGAAGATAGAAAGCTAGATATAAAGCAGGGGGGGGCTTGTTGTATTTTAGCATAATTACCTATATCTTAAATCTGAGGCAAAAGATGGTACATGTATCCTATTTACTAAAAAGTTTCAATGCAAAAAATGAATGGTCACACATGCACCGTGCAAGAACAATAAAGTGTAACATGAAAACACAAACATAAGGTTAGCTTAAACGTAATCGATGAATAGGTTAAGATAGCTGCTCTTACTATATATAACATTGAGTGGCTTTAAGGTGGGGGAAAAAGAGCAGCTGCTCTTGGTCCTGGTTTATCTTAGTAGATGGTCATCTGGCGCCAGATCCTCATTGCCTGTAATTGCAGGACACTTGCAAGGTAGGTATATACAGTATAACTTTTTTAATCTATAAACTATATTACACCGTTGGAATAAGCCATGCAGAATGGGCTTCAATATGCATTCAACATGTAAATAGTCTTTATGCGCTACTTGAAGTCACTGCTCTCAGCGTTATAAATAAAATATTTTAAATTAATCATTTCCAGATCAATTACACCCAACTGCCCAGCAAAAACCTAACTGAAAGTAGTTCCAGGTAATGAATTTAGCTATGCTGAAAGCTGCGACCATAAGTTAGAAAACCATGAGATGTGATTTCTCTCCCAGCGTCGTTACTTCCTTTGTTTAGCCAGTAGGTGGCAGTAGCACAGTGTCTCCCATGGCAGTAGCGGATGGATTTGGCCTATTCCTTAAAATATTTCTTGCTAGGGCATGATTTAATTCAGCAAAGAAACTAACAAATCACTAACTTTCATTTTAAAAGTTACTGAATACATTTTCATAATTTCTAGGATTATAGCGAAGAGCACATGCTGATAAAAGCAACATAGACCCTACCTAGTTGCTTTTTCCTGACCGAGCCTAAACATGCCGTGTGAGTCTCCCTGTCCCTTATATGTATCATATTCTAAAACACTCCAGATAGCGCGCCTTTACCTTCATTAGAATCCAGTGTACTAATTGATAAAACTTGCATTTTAAGTGCGTATTTTAATCCTTCTAAATTAAAAATCTTGTTTTAATTCACTTGATCTTAGTCAAAAGCCGTGATGCAATTATAACGGCTGGAGCTGGAGGTAATGTGCTTTCTATGTGGGTAAAAAAGGTAACAAGTAAACTGTGCTTATGTAGGGCCCCAGAGGACACCGGGTACCCAATTCTTCTCTTCTGGGGCTCCCCCTGGGAGATATGCAGCCCTTTCCATCTAACTCTGGTACAACTGAAGGTGGGCCACTGAAGTCTTCAAGGGGATATGGGTACAAAAAGGCTACACCACATCTTCTACCAAAATAGCAGCGTTTTCTGGGACCTGGTTCTGCCATGCCATTTTCACTCAAACAAGCCAGTGTCACACGTGCAACAAAAAGTGCCATGGGGGCCACAGCCCATGGCTGGCATTCTAAAATCTGAACCATCGCCAGCAGGCCATAGGCCTGGCCAGTGTGGGGAAAGAAAAAAGTGCAAAAGAATGGTCTGTGAACCAATGGTGCATTTGGCAGCCCAGCTGATGTGAGTGGTGAGTACAACCCTCACCCAAGCAAACACGTGCAGCAAGAGCCTGGTTGGACCTGGTCCAGAGACTAAATCAATACCTTGGCCTTCTAATGTGCTATCGGCTTTAAGGCCTGAGAACCAAGCGCTCCCTCTGTCATAGGTACTGATTTGATCATAGCCAAGGGCTGAGAAGCCTTTTTTTCTGAACCCTGGGGTACACTGCGCTTCAACCACTGATGTAAGGGGGGGCACCAGGTGTTCCAGTTGTGTTTAAGGCCACAAGGAAACCAAGTCCCCAATCTTCTTTTTTTGAGCCTACACTCCCCCTAAGGGGATATGCAGCCCTCCCAGATCAAAGTCACCAGAGAGTGACCCACCAAAGTCTAGACTTGGGCGCCAGTAGCAAATTTGTGCTCGCTTTCTAGGAAAAAAATTTGTCCGACTCCATGTTCACATTCATCCAACATTATTTTGGGAAATCCTATTTGTCCGTCTGGTTGCCATGGAAACAAGAAATACACACGTAGAAGAAATTGAATAGGGGATTTGAGACCAATGGAAGAAAGAGGGCCAAAATTGCCTTAAGACTCAACAAAAAATGGTGAAGGCTTTCAACGGTCCAGGTGAGTTCTAGTGCACTTATCATCAAACCCATATAAGTGAGAATGCCCTCACACAGACACAACACTTGGTGAGTGCCCTGGTGGCCCAATACTATGGTATTTTGGGGGCATTTTCATACTCAATTATTGTATCTTAAGTGCCAACTACCCAATGAAGTTATTTAAAAATGTATTACTAATGAAGATTTCTTCTCAGTAGTGGTGAAAGAACCAATTTATAGAACCTTATGGAACGTCTTAATCAGTTTTTTCACTTGCGTTAATTCCTACCTGGGCTGCAATGCATTCTTCACTGAGGGGTCACGAGAAAAATAGAATACTTTGCATAAATGAGACGGCAGTTAGAAATAACCTTAGAATTGAGCATTTCATAAAAAGGAAATAGTGCTGCGTTGTGTTATGGCTTTACTTGAGATTGAAGAATTCACTTTTAAGCCTTGCTAATTCTCAATTGAGATTATGAGATAAATGTGATATTTTCAATAGCGATATCCAGACCTGAGCCTCAATAATGAGGTGGATGGAAGGAGTGTTTTAGATTTCTTCCTGAAAACAGATGTTTTTTTGGAGCCGTTTTTAGGCTGGATTGTTGTTGTTTATTATTATTATTATTATTATTTTGTGTGGTTTTGGTTGCATGCCCGCTACTCTTCAGTTGAATTTTCCACCTTAATGGTGCAATGGAAAATAGACAACAAACCACTAGAGTAGTTTGAATGTTTGTTTCTACCCCAATTTTTCTGATCTCACATAAAGTGAAGGAAGCTAGCTTGCTTTTAGCTGTGCCATATTTTGGTCCCCACCACCGAATTTTAACTCAAGCCTCAACTCGTGTGATAGAAAGTAAGGGTGATGAATCATTCTTTCCAATTTTATTCTTTTTCCAAATATGCAGAGATGAGCTAACACCGGAGTATTAAACTCTAGTTTAATTTAGTTAAGATTTAACCAATTTAAGAGTCTAAAACATGGAAATGATGCTCCTATATTTAAATTGGTCTAGAATAAGTAAATAAAAGACGCATTCTTAGGTAGACATTTTCATTTATGAGGATACTTGTCATCCCTCCCTCACTCAGTGAAATAATGCATGAACAAAGCTACTGAAGATAAACGATTACTGAGTGGCATCTGGCATTGTTATCTAATAATAACATGGAACCTGCCGGGATGAAAAATGTCCTCAATCTGAAATATGGAGTGACATTTTTTTATGGCTTTGCATATGACAAGAGACTGAAATCACTGTTCTTAAACAAAGTTGACATTTTTACTTGATTCTTCTGACTCTTCTTATTCAAAGAAACTGATTATTATGTAAAAGATGGGTCAACACACATCACAGTTGTGATTAGTTGTCATGACTGTGTGGCAGGGCAATGACCTTTGGTCCATCAAGCAACAGATTATTTTCCGAGAAGCCTTGTTCTGAGAGAATGACGTCTTATATCCAGCGATTCGTGACCTTGTGATTGATGTGGAGAGATTTAGGTCAGACTGGGCCACTTCACATTTGTCAAGCATTCTAAATTAGCGTATATCTAAGCCATGATTATGTATGCACACAAACCACAAGTTGATTTATCATGTCCCATTGTTGGGTGTTTATATAGTTTTGTGTGGGTAGATATTAAATGGATAATGCTGGTCCTGAATAATAATGCTTTAAAACTGGGCAATAGAAATGTGTGATAATAAACTTTGAATTTTTTGGATTTTACCTTTGGTGAATAAAGGATTTATTCTGAAACCACCAAGTGTAACGCCAGGTGCATAGGATGCTATTCACTGGGCATGCGGTGAATTCGTTCTTTGTGTTTTGTGGACTTATTGGTCACTATTATTCTAGCGGTAACCCAATAATCTGAATTTTTTATTCCTTTTATGCTTTTTAGGTTGTGCACTCCTCTATTTCTGTATATTTTCAGATAAAACAATTCCAAGGTATGGGAATTAGGGACACTGCTTTACTATCTGATCTGCAGTCTGGTATTGTATTAGGAATTAGCAATAACATTTTTCTTTCTAATCTCAGTTCTAATAATTTTAATAGAGCAGAAATGTCAAAGTCTGCTATCATTTAGCTCGTTATTCAGAATAAATATGAATTACATTCAACTAGGATCTGTAAAAGCCTTTTGTCGCAGGATATGGAATGAGTAAGGAGGGTGACAGAGGAGCAGCAGTAGCATATGGCCTGTGGGCAGGCTGGCATGGGAACCCGTGGCATAGCTGCGCGGATGCTTCTGCAGAGAGGAACAGAGAAATGATTACAATGTGTCGCTCGACTCCTCCAAGTCTGGTTCAGAATTTAAATCCCGGTCATATGACCATATTCTTTTCCACCTGGGCCCAGGATCCACTCCTGCTACAACAAAAGATCTTCCCTCTTCTTCCTCACTATCTTCTAGGCCAAAAATAAATGTCAGTGCCTGCCCAACTCTGCTCTGGTTAGTGCTAGCAGTAGTAGTGGTAGCACCAGGGGCGCTTGAGATGGCACTGGTAGTGGATTTATTCTTTGCTTCACCTTTGAATAGCTTACAAGGTGGTTGCACCCATCAATCACAGCCATCACATCAGCGATACCACCCCCATTTTTTGTCTACTTATACCTATGAGACATTTGTATCTACACATGGATGGCTTGTAATGGCACCGAAAAGGCTTGTAACGGCAGAGACTAAGTGTGGCAAATGAATGTACGAATCTAACCAAAATTTGGTCGCTCTTGCTGTTTGTTTTTATTTGTTTTGTCAGGGACCTTCTTCAACATCAGAGATTTGTACGAATGCACAAAACAGGCAAATCTCGTAAAAAATGAAGTTTATAGAAATCCGAATGCACAAGTCTACTAATCACCCGCCATTTACACTTACCTGCATCCCTTAAGTGCATCACCGATAAGGGGTTCAGCAGATGCTAAGAACCTGTGTTAGAGACTTTTTTTTTCTTTTAAATCCATTTAAACAAAGCTTTTAAAAACCCAAAGAATCAGCCATGCATTGTTCTATGTGCTGGTGACTTTACCCTTTATGTTTTTAACATTCTTTTGTTCACGGAAATTGGACTCCGAATTTCTCTCTTCGCAAGCATAATGTGCGTTCCGTGCACAATGAAGGACAAATCCCCTTCTCTTCTGCCCTTAACTTGAACCTTCCCTTACTCTTTATTTCTAACATGGCCAATGCATACATTACGCAACTCATAGCTGCCAAGGCTTGCCGTTCGCAGACACAAACACTCGCTTCATATTGTTAAAGTGCCTTAATACCCTCCAATTCAGCTCCTAACAGAGGGCCATACATCAATTTTACAGAAGCATTTTCATTATTTGTTCTGCAAAGCCATTTATTTGAATGTAAAGGAGTTGCAGCACTTAACACAAATCTATTTAATCAGCATTTTACCCTAAAGAGGAATCAGACAATTTTGCAAATCACCATATTGTTAGGTTTAGTTCATTGGGTTTTTGTGTAATAATGCTGGCCTGCCTTTAGTAAAATACAAATGCCCGCTTGATTATGGTTTCTGCGTCTAGGTGTTTTATTTTTTAATTCCTTCCTTATTGTGCATTAAACTGCACAATATAATGTAAGGGGCAGACTGATACATTCTACCATCTAATTTGAAGTCTTGTGGAAACGTTCATGGAAGTGATGGACCCAGAAAATAGATAAATCTTGAAGGTAGTCCTAATGCATTGGATGTGTCTTGTTTAAATGGTTTGTGCCCAATAACTTATGGTCCCATATAAATATATATAAATATGCATCTGTCCCTCCACCAATCGTGATTGGGACGAGGGCTCAGTTCTGTGCGGACTCCGGTGGACTGAAATTGGATGATTGAAAGTTGAAATAGCAAGAGCTGGCAGAAAAGTTCAATATCAGCGCTACATGCAAGATGTCAGATATCAGAAGTGGCCAAAAGGAACATCCCGAAAGCTGAATGGAGACTTTAATTATCCGCCAAGAGGCTCAATAACATCTTGGATGATTCCCAGGGCACCTGAGATTCTATCTTGTTCAACGGTAAGTTCTTTGACGACAGCTACACAGATAAGCAGTGTGTGGAAATTAAGGCGCAAGGAATTCCCAGTTGGGTTCAGTTCTTGTGCACCTCCTAGTAGTAGGTTTTTACATAAAAAGAGAACAGATAATGGTCTATTTGCACTTGTATATGTTTTCTCCTGGCTTCTCTTGGTGACTAGCCAAATTGCACCCAAAGAACTACTAGAACTTGGGACACATTGCATCATAACTAACAAACCTTTATAAATATTTGTTCTTGTTCACCTACTGAACACAATGTCTGTTATTTTATCGAACATCTTTAGAACTAAGCTTTCTGAGTTATCAGAGGAACTAGCCTTACAAAAAGCTATATCAACTAATATGCAATTAAACAAAACTAAAAGATAATTCCTAGAAAAATGAGCGTTGAATTCTACATTATGACAGAAATGATACCTAGAAAGCCTGCACTAATTATGTGAACAATCAGGACTGCTATCGCTTGCTTTAATGAGCCGGCTAACACCTGCAGGATCTCGCGTAATTAGTCTTTCTGAAAACAACGTCATCAGCTTACTGAACCCAGACCTGGCTTCTTACAAGAAACCAAAAACATTATACCATTTCTATTAATATCACAGATTTAAGGGTTCTGAGTCCATCTTTGTCAGAACACCCATCTAAAATTGATACATGGCATGATTTTCTTTGGCAAGAAATAAAATAAGAATAAATTGGGCTGTGTATAAAATACACACACTGCCATGATTTGGCGCATACAGTGTATGGATTTTACATACTACATAGAAACACAATAAACTATGATTATGATTGAAATATAATTTAAAAATTACAGCTGAGCTGGCAGTTTCTTTAATATTAGCCCCTGCTGCCGATATATAATAATATTATATACTGTTGGTGATATATAAATATTAGTCTCTGCTGTCAATATATATAAATATTAGCCAATATATATATATAAATATTAGACCCTGCTGCCAATACATTTTATATTGAAAAAATTGGACCCTACGCAAGCATTTCCTTGGGCCCCGCTCCACTCTCCCTAGCATGCAATCACTCCCTCTTGTATGTATAGATTAACTGAATAAGACATACAAACCTTATATTTGCATGTATACATAAATAATGTATGGAAACATAGCATAGCAGGTATAGATCAACACATTAACACACAAACCCAGCTTTGTATGCATAGATCAATTGAAATTCACATGTGAACTCGGCACTGAAGGCATAGAATCAGACATACAAATCCTGTATTTGCAGGTATACAATAATAATATATGGAAACATAGCATTGCGGGTATAGATCAACAGAACACACAAGCCCAGCATTGCAGGTATAGATCAACTGGAAATCACATGTAAGCTCAGCACCGAGGGTATAGATCAACTTAAAGTCCAATTACGGGACTGCCCCGGGCAATTCGAGACATGTGGTCACCCTACATGGCATCCATACCACTAACATGGTGACACAAAGTTAAACATCCACAACTTCCTCACTCAAAGGCACATTATAATTACCTAAAAAATCTTTTTTTTCAACTGTTACTGTACAAAAGCCATTGTGAACCACATAACATTAAACATATTTGCCATAAAATTAATGAGGAGATTTGTGACTATGTACATAGGATGCTCAGTGGCACCATAGGCACTGGGAACTCTGTAGTCTGATGTAGGGATCACTAGTCCACAAGGCTCCCTCAGCCTTGCATCCTCCCAAGTATCAACTTCACATAATTAACAATTTGAACCAGCTCCATCACATTGACCTGAGTAACACGACCATCAACTCAATGTAACTGAGTAACACGACCATCAACGCAATGTAAAGCAAACGTTTGCTTTACATTGCGTTGATGGTCGTGTTACTCAGTTACATTGAGTTGATGGTCGTGTTACTCAGGTCAATGTGATGGAGCTGGTTCAAATTGTTAATTATGTGAAGTTGATACTTGGGAGGATGCAAGTTGTTCCAGAACTCCATTAAACCCCAAAGGTCTATCTAACTCAACAGCCAACTGCTGACTGATTGATTCAGTTATAGTACAGCTGAACTTGATACCAACTCAATGGCAACTCAGTTCTTTTGTGATGAGATCAGCAGCAGCTCTGACACATTGGACCTTAGTGAATTGGTCTTCCCAAGACATTCACACTTAGAAGAACACATTCTCACCCGAGTTACCACATTACCAATATTATCGGGAACACTTTTGTTTCTCCAGCATTGTCCAAAATCATGTTGTTTTATTACCTGCATGTTATATCCACCTGCATGTTATATCCCACTCACCCAATCTGACTGCTTGAAAAACCCAAAAGTGTCTATATGGGAAAACTCCAAGGTCAGTAATGTCCTAATAAAACAGCATAGTGTCAGATGCACATATAGGTATGTGAACGCTTCGAGATTTTACTGTTCTGCCTTATTTAGCTGTAAAAAGCCCTAACTGAATGTAAAGTTGCTGTTCCACTTAGACAAGTCAATTAATTTTCCCCTCTTATGTGCTGAGAAAAAAAACCTTAGTAGCTCTGTCATTTTAGCTTTAATCAGATAAAAAAAACAACAACAGAACCTTTTAAGAAGTATTATTGGTTTCTATTGCTGGCATTTGCCATATTATAATTAAGTGTCCTTAGAATCAGGACATTCAAAAACACTAGGAATGATGTAATGTAGCACTTAGTTTCAAAAGTTTTACACTTAGCAGAGTAGGTGGAACAGCATTTTGTAAAGCGTCAATGCCATTCAAAAATAAATGTTTTACATTGACCCTTTTGACCCCAAAGAGACAATCTTTCTCTGCTTATTGTAGGCAAAAACAATAAGCATGATGCGAATGTATAGAAACACTTAATGGTGATATACTCAAAGGAGAACAAGAGTCTGAATAAAAGGTGACATTCATGTAGAATTGTTATCTGAGATGTAGACAACCCTGAGGAGCAACGCCTGTATGTCGCTAAGGGAGATCTTTCACAAAAAAATGCGAAATGGCTTATTTCACCTTGAAATGACATTGGACGTGGCTGTATTAATGGCCACGGGCTGCGTATTCTAGATGAGTAATTGCAAAGCCTTACCTGACGTTAACCCTTTCACAACTTGCACGCAAACACTTTATAGAAGAGATCTGTGTCTGCTTCTGACAGCTGTTATATAGGGCCCTTACATTGAGAGTGGCCCTTGGGGCACACTGCGTTCCCTCAAGGACAGGAGGCTATTTTGTAGCAATCCACCCAAAGCCCATTAGCCAAAAGAATCCTTTTAACGTGGTATAGTATTGATCCACTTGGACCATTTTTCAGAATTCCCATCTATTATGTTGGCCCAATAAAAGGTATCACCTTGGACTAAAGACTCCATCTTTCCTTGGACCCACACGGCTCTATCGAACTTTAACCTTTAAGCTGTGTTGTAAGTGCGTATAGGAAGGTAGGTAAATACCGTGTCCTGTTATTGAATGACTTACGAGCAATCTACACGCTTTTTGATCATTCTGACATCATACGAACCCTTCAATGAATCACTTATCCTAATGCAAAAGTACAATTTTTATTCTGTCTCCTGTAATGCACCGAAAAGGCATTTTTTTATTATGGAGAAGGCATTATTCTATGAAACACATTCTTTTATCGTAACTTACTCTGACAGGATGGTTTAAAAGAGCACAGTATTTTTCTCCATTTAATTGCACGTTACATTTAAAAAAAAAAACCCAGCATCCGTGAACAGGATAACAGCGTAACTGTCCTATCCATCACATTGCCACCGTAAGAATAACCAAGTGAATATTTCAGACAAATATCGGATGTTGCACGTAAGTGATAAACAAGCAGAATATTGTCATGAATCACGGTGCCATCAAAGAAACATAAGTCTATAAACCGCTCGGCACATGCATTTCCCAGCTAGCTCGGTGTCCTTGCTCACGAAGGATCGGCCACTTTATATATTTATTCATTCTCTGCAGTGATTTCTGTATTATTTGACACAAATAGAGATAGCATTTAGCCTGCCTTAAGATGGACGCTTGCCCCACACTTTAATCAGCTGCCCCTTTTAGTTGTAGTAGAGTCTCATTCATTAATTTCTATTTCCGGGCAAGCAATAATGAAATGGTCTAGTTAATAACATGTATTATCTTTAGCGGTGGTTGTATATTTGGACAAAAGCACAAATTCCATAACTGCTTAGCAGAGATATGGACCATTTGTCCTGTCGTGTGATGAGAACTACAATTCCCAGCATCCTGAAACGGGTTATGTGTGAAGTTAGGGTTCTAAAGTGCATATGTTTGGTAAGCAAAATAGAAATATTAATAGTTAAAAAATAACAGAATAAGTATAAAAAATTTTGCTTTACTATATATATCAAAGCAAACAAGTTATCTGTTTTTGTTGTTTTTTTTGTTAAATAAAAGAATATTAAATGGTATATTTATTCCACAGGCAATGTGTTTATTACAGATGGAAGAAACTAGAATATTAGGAGAGGCATCCACAAAAGACTTTCGAGACGTGAAAATTATAACTTAGAACAGATGAAAGAGAAGGTAAACACAGTGTCTACTAGACATCAAAGGAGACGGCCCGTAATGAAACATGTGAGAGGATTGCAGAGTATAGACAGACACAAGTATTTTCGGGGAGAGATGGAAAGATGCGTGAAATGGTGAATGGTGCTTTTGGCATTTGACGCAATGAGACCTTGGGATGTGACATGTACTAAAAATGGATTGCAAGATTGTTTTTTAAAAAACATGAGGAAGGATGAGGAGTAACATTAAAATGCTGTAAAATATGTATATTAATCATGCCTTCGAGCACTACCGAGATTCGAAGAGCTTTAATTAACCTTGTCAGTCTGCACAGGGACTTCAGGGCTCCTATCGTGGATGTGATTTTTATTACATGGTGAACTGAGACATGTAACGGACGGGCAACTGCGGCCATCTATGAGAAAACACTCTGGGGCGTAATTTATATGGAATCCCATGGGTATATATATATACCGTATATATATATTATATATATATATATATATATATATATATATATAACAAAAGTTATTGTGCTACTTCTCACCCTCAGAAGCAATAGAAAGGCAGCTGAATAGAAAGGCAGCTGATGTCAGACATTGGAAAATCAATGGAGGAGTTAAGTATTCTGCAAACGCAAACCAAAACATGAAGCCTAAATATAATTTGATGACAATTAGGTAAAAACCGAAGCTAGATATAACAGCTATGAGGCTGAGCTCCTCAACTGAACACTAGTGAAACTTTGTAGCTTGTTCTATGGGTTTTGGTGCATTTGGGGATTTATCCTTTCAATTCAATTTTTGCCTAACATGGGAAAGTTATGACCGGCATTATGTGAGTGTGGAACAATTGGGCTACGCTACATCTAAGTACGCTCCAAGACCCTTAAATGAACCAGCGATCAATGGCTTGTTCTTCGAGTTATTAGTTATGTTCACATGAGACACAGCAGCAAGGTCTCTATTAAGAATGAGTTACAGACTGCGGAGAGGCTTTTGAGCCTTAAGTGTATTCTTTACTTTACTGAGAGAGTGGTAGATAAGAGGAACAGCACCCCAGCAGCATTGGTATAGGTTAGTAAATGAAAATGTGCATGGGATAGGCATATGGCTCCTCAATTTAAAACAAGACCAGGAAAGGTAAAGGTTTAAGTCTTTAAAACTTGAAAAAAACAGTCACACAAGATGCAGCGAATGTTCCTTATCGGCTGTCAAATTCTGTGTTTCTATGATATGGTGCAGTAGACAAATAAACTCTTACTTACAAATTTTACTAAACTGACCTAAATCGTTAAAATGTGATCAATATACCCATTATTATTATGTGTGCTATAACAGTTTAAATGGGTAGAAATACTAAAAATGCCATATTCTAGCTAAGTTAATAAAAATCAATGTAGAAGAGTATTTCTTACCCTAAGCAACTTGCACACAAAAAAATATTTGTGCACACTACATGTAAAATGACAGATACAGATGGTATGCATAAATAAATCATCATTTCTAAAGACGGATATTTCTGGTTCCTGACAAATATGTATAGCGATCACACAATGGACATTCGAGATGCTATCTGTACAATGACCACTAGGTGGCGCATGTCCCGTACCATAGAAAGCAGTGCGCTATTTGAGAAGAGCATGTCAGTGCCTGCGCTGCCTTCACCTAGGGCAGGAGTGGGAGCAGCTTCTGTTGCCCTTATTGTGTGTGGGACCTGCTGTCAGCTTTCTCTGCTGCACACAAGCTTCCCATGCTGTTAGGACCCCCATCCCTGCAGCCTGGACACTGGGCTATCTTGTGCTCCTTGTATTACAGTCCTGCTCCCTGGGTGGTACCTGGCATGCATTGAGATCTGGAAGTCACATCTGGCTGGGTACCCCTGTAGACACAGACTGACCACATGGCACCCTGGGAGTCCTGCACAGCTGTGCTCCTGATGGCATGGGTGGCTGCATGTGCTGCCAAGGGGCAGCTGAGTTGCAAAGAAGTCCGAGCCAGTTTCTCCTCCCTGCAGCCTGGGGTAAGATGGGTCCCAGAGTCACCTGTGCCAGGTAAGGATATAAAACCCTGGACAAGACCACAGACCTCTACTATACATTATATCTATATGTTTTATATGTCATTATATCATGACTTATTAATATTAGTGACTTGAGTCATATTTTGTGATTTATGAAGAATCTGATCATCACTTTTAATTTATAACAATATATCATGTGGATTACAATCATCCGTGTCTGTAGAATAAAAGGCGCTCTAGTTATAATGGTACTCACCTGAACCACATCACCCTGTATATTTTTTATATTGACCAAGTAATATTTGCTGAACAAAGTAGACTTGCAACAGATTGTTTTTAAACATTATATTTTATGTCTAAATAATGTATTTATGAAAAAAAGTATGTGTAAGCAGGACCAAAAACTGAAGAGAAATCACTAAATATTTCTGTGCAAGTTGAAATTGAGTATATTTGTAATATTGGGCAGTTTATTCAAAATCTGGAAAAATACAAAGTTTAACGTAACAAAGAATAAATATTTCTGTTTTTCTTTTTTTGTATTATATAATATTAAAAAAAAAACCTGTGGCAGGAATTAGAAATGTTTCGGTTTCTTTTTAATAATCCGCATGCGATATCCTCCCTGGATGTCCCTGCATATCTCTTTTAAGATGTGTAAATAAGTAATGATGAATATATTTATTGCCAGCGGTAATGTATATTGTAATGTATATTGCCTGGCTATTGTAAATGTATATTGTTCCAAATGCAAACTAGTTCATGCCATGTAGTCATTTAACTATATGCTGTAAGCATAACGCAACCTGTAAAATGATGTGTAAATTGGCTATAAAATGTGGAAAAATGAGTTTTGGGCCAGAAACTTGCTTTTGGGTAATTAAACAGAACCCTGATATGTATATCCATACCAGGGCCAGTCTCAGTGCTGGGCAAGTGGGGCAGCTGCCTGGGGTGCCAGGACTAGGGGGGAGGGCGCAGCAGTCACCCCCAAAAATGCCCCCAATGTGTAGAAGTCATCTGATACCTGGCAGGGGTGCAACTGAAGCCTCCATAAATGTGGGGATATGAAGAAGAGATCTATGGCAACATAAGTATTCTAAATGTCTGGGGTGTTTGTTACAGACACCATATCTTAACTTTTTATGGTTTTATTAGAATGTTACTGATCTGCGGCTACATATTGCTGTATCTCTAGATAGGGGGTCAGTATGGCATTCCTCAAATTGCGCAAGTTTTCAGGATTTCCTCACATGGCGTGGCTTAACCCTGTCATGGCCAAACAGAGGTGTAAATGACACTATAGTTATGGATCAAAAATAAATAACACCCACCAGAAGGTGAAAGGAACACGCACTTTTAGGTGAGTTCTGTGGTCAATGACATAGGAGCAGAAGATGGTCTTAGATGCAGAAATCCCCAAGAAGCAGCTTTTTAACTGTTCCAGAAAAGCGATTGGAGATTGTAGTCTTTACAAACCTTTAGTATTATAATCTAAAATAGTGTATTTCAGTATAAAACTTCTGCAGAACAGATTTAGTTCCAAAGCAGAACTTTTTTCTCTATCCGCTCCAGAGTACAGGGGAAATTCCACCAACTATAAAAGCATAAAATGTAAATAGAAAAGAGATTTTTGGGGGCAAAGCAATAAACTTTATGTTTTGATGACATCATTTAAGGAGGCTCTCTGTCGATGGGCTGTGCTGTTTTCCCCATCATTGAATTTTACTTATTTAGTAAATATTTGCATCATTGTAGCCCTAATCATTACTTATTTAAAAAAAAGACAAACAAGCAGGTGTGTATTTTATTAAATGCGTTTCCTGTAAGCGTCCCTTATTAAACTTTCATCATGTCAACTCTGGCTCCAGGCAAATAATAATAATATATCCAGATTTCTATCTTTCCATTAGTTTTTTTATGCGGTGAACATTGGTAATTGTCTTCTTTGCACCTTAATTTTAACCAATCATAGTGTTTTCTAAGCATCTTACATACAAACCGTCCAAGGAAGCCCAATAAACAGAGCTGCTAATGGGCAAAACACATTTATTAATGCAATTTCATTTGTAACTTGGTTTGGGGCTCAAGTTAGATCTTGGGTGTATCGCGTACATTGTGCCTGCGTGGATGATAGGACTTATAGTTCAACAACAGCTTCATAATCACATAATACCTGGACCTATTGGAACTGATGTATGTATATTGAATTAGTACATGTGTGTAAGAAATATTTCCTAGGTCTAACGTTTGCGACCGTTTGATGATAACGAGAACTTGTGGTGGGGAAGAAACATACGATTTACCATGTTTAATGCTTATGAGGACCCAACCTGATCTCTGTGGGTGGGCCGGCCGTATGTATTTCAGATCCATAGTTCTAAAAGCACAGATTCCCGGCATTAAAGCCAGTCTGGAAGAGTTTAGGATAAAATCTGTCTTAATCCTTTCCTTCTGGCTCATGGTGGGCAAAGAGGTCATGTCTGAGCAACAACCTGTTCCGCGATGGAGAAAACACATGATAAGCATTCGCGTCGACCAGGTGATCCACGGGCTCTGCTCTTTAGGGCTACACAAACTTTTTTCCCGTTGGGCAAATATACCTATGGACAGAAATAGACAAGTAAGGTTTATTCCAACAGAACTATTTCTAATGAATTTGTAATGTGACATGTGTACAGAAACAATGGCCGACGCATGAGTAGAACACTTGCGGCAGGCAGAAAATAGACAGCGCTGGTTAATAGGGTCGTGACTGCCATTGTCTGCGGTAATGACACGGTGGCATGTCACTTGTAGCTTGCTATCCGTTCTTAAACGACCTCCCCAGGGAAATCCCCATAACATGTTACGCAGATTGTACAGCATGGCCAGGGGCGAGGAACTTGGTCCACTCAAGGTCACGGACGATGTGTCATTTAAGAATGATTGACACCCGTAGCAATTTACATGAGATGTTTCTTTTAGATATCAGAGATCCTTCGGGGACCTTTTTCTCGGCAGGCCCATGTGATACACGCTTGGCAATGCGTCTTATGGATTCCAAGCACATTGGTCTCATGGTAGAACTAACGCAGATTTCACATATAATGTTATTTTGAAGCTGAACTCCATTTTCATTTTATTACATTTGTCTTCCCTATTTGTGTACTATTCATGTTCAGAAATTCATTAGTAAATTAAAATCTTATTTATTTTTTGTTTTTATGTCCGCTATATATATATATATATATATATATATATAATAAGGATTTTCACTTGCTTTCCCCTCTGTAATAACTCCATAGTGAAGGTAAGGTGGAGAAGATATAATAACTGGTGTCAGAAAGGAGCTAAATACGTAAAACACAGTGGGGTTATGTATAAAAAGTCATTTTGGAGTCAGGTGACCAAGCGTCTCCGTTTCATTGGTGGAGTTTCCTGAAAATTCCGCCCCCTGAAATCCTGTTTAACGCTAAAGATAAATTATATTTTAAATGCAATTTTTTTTTACACCAAATGCCATTAAATATATTTACCAGTCTAAATACATTATAAAAATTGCCAAAAACTTATTGTATTGAATCAATTATATCGAATGTGAAAAACATGAATTTATTATTCACACAAAAACATTTATTTCTGATTAAAATTCCATTATTAGAAACTCATTTATTTTCGTTCCACCAAATAAAATTTATATATTTCTGATTTTCGCTTGTTGGAATCATATAAACAGTTAATTTTAGAGTTAGTTATTAATGGGGTATAGTTACAAAAGTGATCTTACCACCATAGCAATAAATGGATTTTTTCCCCCAAAAAATCAGAATGACTCCATTGGTTGCTATGGCAATAAGGCACCTGTTTAAACTTTGCTCAAGAATCAGTTTTTATACACAGCCTTCGGCGTGCCCTAAAGCAAAACCATCTGACGGTTTGACTGAATCACACATTATAGGCGTATTCAAGGCCCCAAGTCGACGATCTTCTACAAGCGTATTATACAAAACAGTGCCCTTGCAGCTAGGAAGACATTCATTCAGGTCCCAAAAATCTCCCCTGTGTGCGTAAAATGAATATCGACGTACTGCCCCTTTAACTATTATTCCAAAATAATTAGTGTCAGGTTTGGGTTAAAAAGCTATGAATCACCAAGATGAGCTCCCTAAATATGTCTGGTCTTCTGTGGCAGGGAGTGCAGGTTCTGCAGGCGCATAATTCTTCCTTTCATGCAATAAGAGAGGATGAGGGAGTGCTGCGCTCCATATATCCTCCTAATGAGGCCATTGACATCTTGGGAGTAAATGGTGATATGGGGGGTAATATGGAACATCTTGGGAGTAAAAAGTAATATGGGGGGGTAATATGGTACATCTTGGGAATAAATGGTAATATGGGGGGTAATATGGTACATCTTGGGGATAAATAGTAATATGGGGGTAATATGGTACATCTAGAGAATGAATGATGATATGGGGGGTAATATGGTACATCTCGGGAGTAAATGGTAGTATGGTACATCTAGCGTGTTAATGATGATATGGGGTAATATGGTATATCCAGGGAGTGAATGGTAATATGGGGGGTAATATGCTACATCTCGGGAGGGAATGGTGATATGGGGGGTAATATGGTACACCTAGGGAGTTAATGATGACATGGGGGTAATATGGTACATCTAGTGAGTGAATGTTTATAGGGGTTAATATGGTACATCTAGTGAGTGAATGTTTATAGGGGGGTAACATGGTACATCTAGTGAGTGAATGTTTATATGGGGGGGGGTAATATGGTACATCTAGTGAGTGTGTGGTAATATGAGGAGGCTCTGTCTGGTGTAAGAGAAGGTAATGCACTGAGAGGGATTATTCATCCCACCACAACTCACCACCGATGTATATTAAACAAAACCCTCTTTGTAACTGGATCAAAAAGGAAAATATGTTCTGCCCATGTGTCTACCCAGCCCCGTGTGGGACATCTTTTTAAGCCATCTGGTTTCAATTTGGAGGTTTATATTGGGTTAAGACACGCGCTTTTTGTAAATATGGGACCACGCAGTGCTTATCGTGCATTCTTTGTAAAATCCTTAGCCGATCACATTTTTGTGCACAAGGGAACTAAAACATGATTTTTTTTCTTGAGAAAGATTAGAATCAGTGAGTAGGTCAGAAGTTCAGTGCTTTCATGATCCAGCTACAGAGCAGATACCTAGAGAGGTCTCACTGCCTCATTTCCACATGCCGGGGCTGGCAGAAAGCCCTGCTTTTAACAATTTAAAGAGCTGGTATTTACTGGGAAACCGCTTTGTATTCCTCTTCGTCTCCGACCGGCTGCCTAGTCCTTACCCGCTAGGACCACCAGGAGAGTAGCCTTAGTGCAATCACCACTCATTGAGCAAACTGCAACATTTACTGCGTTTCTCAGATGAATGTTTCAGATGGTTAAGTTCTATGTTTTTGTATAAAATGCCCGAGGAAGAGACCCAAGAGGCCTTGAAAGCTTGCGTTCCAAATCTACGTAGTTACCCAATAAAGGTATCAACTTGACTCCGACTCCATGGTTAAGTTTCATGCATATAACCCTTTCTTTGCCATGCAAAGTGTCATAACTGGACCTCTTTCTCCACAGCATCATAAGCCGAAACCTTTACTTCACCTCGGAGTGTCACGGGGCATCCTTGTCATGTTGTACACGGCATAATCTATTAATGAAGCCTAAATCATATTTTATGACTGTCTAAAAGGGTGTTACAATGAATATTTTAGTGTGCGCAGGGTGAAGCACGGGGTGAAACACAGGGTGTTCTATTCTTGGTTCGTTCAGAGAAAACGCTAAATCAGAAACTAACGGCGACCCTGTGAGTGCCGCAAGGGTGCCCAGTGTGTACCCCCCGAGCACTTAAAGGGGTAAAAAGGTGAGTCGGTCACAGAGGGAAATGCTTTGACCTGGGAATAATCCAAAAATAATCCAAAAGCTAAATGCTGGTTAAAAATGGTTTGTTAAGAGCTGCCGCTTCACTTCCTGGATTAAATGGTGCATTTTGCTTTTCAAAGTCTTCAGAGATGTCTGGAAAAGATTTCTTTTAAGCTTTAGAATGGAATTCTCTGTCTGGAGCATATCAGATTTACTGCAGGGAGTTACCTGCAATTAACACTTTGTACTCTTTTAACCCATTCAATCGCACGTTGTCACCCAGGGGCCCAGACTTCTGCGTGGGGTAGGCAATTGGTAGGGCTTTATGTAAAATGGCTTTGGGGACAAACTGTGTGCAATGCGGCACGGATGCTGTAGTACCGTATTTGCTCGATTATAAGACGACCCTGATTATAAGACGACC
>VKOC01016493.1:0-42250 GCA_009364415.1 Spea multiplicata
GGCGGCACTTTGCCGCCCCGAGCGGGTTTTTTTTTGAAACGGAAGAGAGAGAGAGGGGCGCTGAGTGGTTTTCGCTTACCCGCTCGGCGCCCCTCTCTCTCTCCTCTGCGGCGAGTCTCCCTCTTCGGTCTTGGTGCCGGCTTGTAATGCTGAGCGCCGGAAGTGGCGTCAATTTCCGGCGCTCAGAATTACAAGCCGGCACGGTGGCAGAGCAGGGAGACTCGCCGCAGGACTCTTAAAGGTAAGTACCGGCGTCGGCGAAGTTTAAAATGCCGCCTCCCCCCCGCCGGGGGGGCGGCATTTTAAACTTCGCCCCAGGCGGCGTTACGCCTTCGGCCGGCCCTGATTGTCCCTCATACAGGACAATGCAGCCTGTGTTTGAAAGCTTTGGTTTCAAATTGTGACTTGTTCTGCTCTAAACTGTTCTGGAGAATGACATCATACAAAAAGCCATTCTTTTTTGTTCTATTATTTTCTTTTCTTAATTAAAAAATTAAAACAGCCTCTACCCTTTCCTAAAGCAGTTTGCAGACCTCACTCTCCAATTTTTAATTTTTTAAAAAATAACCATGGTTACCTATATAAGCTAAGATTGTATGTGCTCACAACAACAGGAATTGAATAGAATCTTAAATTCATAATCTAAAACTAGAGGGTCAGAGGCTTAGATGTAAAAGATAAATAGAACAGCTTCAGAATCTTCAGAGGTGGTAGAGGGTAATGCAGCGAGGGAATTTAAACATGCATAGGATAGGCATAAAGCTATCCTCAATTTAAGGCGAGACCAAAGACTGCTTAAGGCGTGGGTTTTTAGATAAGGAAAAACAGGCAAACTGGATGTGTATTCCTAGGTGTTCGGCCTTCATTGATAAAGGCCCTAAGCCATACAAATAAGTATGGAGTTCTTGCATCCTTGATGCTCGGCTGGTTCAGCAGCCCTTTCCAACATCTTTAGCTAACTGGGACCCCATGGGCCTTCCATGTTTTACTCTGGGACAGCATCTGCTTGACAGATACCTTATAGATACCAGTATTCCCCACGATACAGAGAGCATTTCTCCAACAAACCTAAGATTTTATGAAGAAAGCAAAATGGAATTATATCCCAAGTCGCCCTTTATTCCTCTAGTTCAATATCAGATTGGCTGCTGACCAAGGAATCTTAAAAAAAAACAAAAACAGAATTGTTCATAAAAACAATGCCCTTCTTTTTCTTCCTATTCTTCTCCTTTTTCTTCTTCTCGTTCTCCTTCTCTTTCCTCTCCTACACAGCTTTTTGGAATCAAATACATTATTACTGCGCAAATAATTTCCTAGCCTACTTTAATGATAAACACACACAGATCCCTCTCAAGGACCCTTAAAGAAATCTATAACTGGGGGTCATTTCTATGTTCCTTATTCTTCATCTTCCAAGCATGAGCCCCCCCATTGTTTCTTTTTGCTCTGGGCAATTAACCTGGTCAATTAGTTTCTTCTCTTTTTTTTAACCATCATTTGTTTTACAGCCATTTAAATTCCCAAGGGAATCGACAAGCCGACCCCTCTGCACGCTGCTTTGTTATGTAAAATCCTTGTATTAAGCAGACATATTGCTATTGAAAAATGCTTTGGCAAGTGGAGAAGGAGATTATTTTCATGTCATTTTAATTATGGTTTGTTCTTTCTGCCAGCACGGATCATGCCGGAACAGAATGATTTGTAGATGCAGGAATTATGCATTAAATTATAGGTGTAAGGGGGCAAAATGTTCTTTCTTTTCGATGTCTTCCTGTCTGTTTCTTCACGTCATTTTTGATATAGAGCCTATGAATCTTTGTTCCTCAATTCTATTAGAAACACCCTTCTATGATATAAACCTTTCCATATGAACCGATTCCTTTGGGAGCTCAAAACAGCCTGATGGAATATTGATTTGTGTGTGAATGAAAAATAAATGACTTCTGCTTTGTTTTGATTTGAGTCCTACACAAAATGTGCAAATTCTTTCGCCTTTTGTAATATACAGAACTCAAGGGAAGGGGCTTTGGGGGAGCAACAACTTATTATTTCATATATTTTATATGCAGCTGTATATTGAAGCTATGGTGAAATATATATATATATAATATATTATGTTTTGTTAATAAAAAAAATACCCTATATAATCAGTTGTATGTCACTTCTGAAAATATGAATACGTTTAATCTTTCTGGTGCTGCATTTACCCCTTGACCCTGGCCGAAAATCTCAGCTAATAGCCTGATGATGTAAATGTATAATAATCAGTGACCATAACTCTACAGAATTGGAAAGTGTCACAATCATGTCTCTTCAACGGCCAAAACAATCATTACTCTTCCTTGCAATCAGTGAGCGTTGGCCAACTAAATGGCTAAAGATATCGTAGGCAACATCTAATCATCTTCTAAACGTGTTGGTTCTTCCTTATAATGGCCACTTGGAGTTCACTTGCCGTTCAAGCCTTATCCGGGTCACCTTTATCATCGGCTCTGACAATAGAACATCAAATATCGGCTCTTAAGTTTAAAAAGAAATCTTGCTCAGTTATCATGCTGAAAATGCGAGAAGACTCTTTTTAGGCACAGGAAGGCACTTTGAAACAAATTCAAATAGCCTAATGTTATTTAATATAAGACATTTTACGTCAGTGTTGCCTAAATGACCCTTGCCATGTGATGCAGCAAATATCCTTCTGGTTCTGGGAATGTTAAAATTGTATTAAATATCTTTGGGGTATTTTAATGAAATGAGTACTGTATATACATGTCTCCTAAAGACTATTTAATAAATGGTTGAACTTTGTGTTTTTTATTCCAGTGAAAATTCTCTTTTATATGGAACCTTCAGAGTAGCAAACGTGGTTTGATGTAAGATTAGGTTCTGGGCTACCATTCACACGTGGCACCTTTTTATTGGTCTTGCTTACTTGCCCCTATAATATAGCTACATATAAGTCAGTGCAGATTTAGCATAGTCACAACCATTCCTGGGAACGTCTCTGGACAGGCTACCTGGAGATATAAAGAGGAGTGGCTTTATGAGGGGGGTGGGGCTCGCAATCAGTGAAGGTGGTGGTAGCTGCACATAGGGCGGCGGGGTTGTCCATACATAAAGGCAGGGCTAGCGCTAGATTTAGCATTAAGTGGGTGGGGCGTATGAGGAAAAGTGGGCAGGGAGTGGGTGTGGCTAGAAAGAAAGAAAGGGAAAAGCGACCCCGAGGCAGGGAAGCAGCACTCCACCCAGAGACTCTGGGTAAGACCACAAAGAGTATGGCAGCAATGTAAATATCATTTATAGTCCTTGAAATCTTTCTATGTTAAAGTGTAACATTTGGTAGATTAGTGAAAACATTCTATGTTTGGATGTTCTATATTATATTCTATGTTCCTATCTTTTTTTTTTTTTAATTGGATGAGGTTTTGTTTCACAGATTGTAAGCTCATCGTCCCTTTCTGTACCAGTATGTCTTAACCTGTGTTAATATTATTTTTAATTTTCACTTTCACCTTACTTACTGCAATAGTGCCACAGAATCTGTTGGCGCTATATAAATAAGATGTATGGGGTGTTATTACGAAAAAGAAAAAGTTATGCTATACTAAACATAATTTTTTTTTCTAATTTCTTTACTACATTCATCCAGATTTGCGGCCAATCTTAAAAAAAAAATTGGAGATATTAAGAATATTTTGGTACTTTGCTGGAAACAGATCCCATTTAATATCTTATTTTATATCATTTCATAACTTGATTAAAAAAATACTGATCATTTCGGACACATTTTAAACCTGAATGAGTGCGGTAGGCATCTGGCAAATTCCACATTTAACAAAGACATTATAGGGCGGTTATTAAGGTCATGGACTTGATAAACTGTCAGAGAGAAAAATTGATACTTTATCTTGAGATGACATAAAACCTAAAGATGTTTCACAGTAATATATGTCTTTTTTAATACACAGTTTACAATCACTGTCCTAAAGTGATATGAAAAATGGAAAAAAGCAGCAGAAGGTTAATAGAGCATCGGCCCTTTTTTAATTGAAAATATGACTAAAAGAGCGTGCTATGGAAGATGAAACTGTGATATTATGTCTCTCTAAGAAATCTTATTGCAAGAGAAAAAGTAATGAATGTGAAACAGTCTCTCCAACATCAAGAATGGTAACTCATTCCTAACTAGAGTAAGTTTTTCATAGACTGTCCTCCATCTAAGAGTATCTTTGGGATATTAGTGAATGTATTGCCATACATAGCTATCACAATGAGATTTAACATTTTAAAAGAATTCCATTCTTCACACTACTGTTTAACATTTTATCGTTTTATACAACTAGCCTAATAAAATAAAGCTACTTATGTCATATCATATCTTAGAGAGTATATGATATAATAATACAAATACATACGGGGACAATAGCACCCGCTCTCTAATGACCCGTTCATTCATAGGACTGGACTGTGCAAAGAACACGACATCATCCATTCAGACTCGAAAAAAGGAATTTTCACTTAAAGACATAAAAAGGGTTCTTTACAGTAAGAGCAGTAAAGATGTGGAATCGACTCCCCACAGAGATTGTGAGAGATTAGATTCAATAGATGCTTTTAAATAATGGCTGAATGAGCTTTAGCCGAGAAGAATAATAGTTTGGTGATCCTGTGAGATATCCGAGGCCGTTTTGTAATCGATCATTTCCCTAATTTTTTTGGAGGCAAAATTAGAAATCGCTATAATGTGTGATTTTTGCCTTCCTCTGGATCTTCTTTTTGTTCAGCATAAAATTACTATGTATGTTCTGAACTTTGATGTTATAGTTCTATAATTCATTAGCGTTTAGGTGGAGAAGGTGGATAGTAATAATTATTTCAGAGCAGTTTTAAGGAGATATAGGAGAAACAGGACACCCATCAACTTGTCAATGTTATGTTATGAAGCTTTCTTGAATGTGCTGCCTATGGCGGTGGTGATGACACGTTCTAAGGAGGCTTTGAGGAATTAAATAAGTTCATTTTTGGGGCAAATGTTCCACATTTTATTTTTAATAGCAGTTCATTCATTCATTTGTTTTTGTTTTTCTGGACAAAACTAGTATGAGAAGTTTCTGTTTCTCTAATTTGGATAAATGCAATTTGGTATAGCTTAGCAAAACGGGACCTGTTGAAGATTAAATATGTACTAATGAATGGAGGCCTCTAACCTCTCTGAACCAACTAAGGTATTCGTATTTAGATCAGAGCTAAGGAAGCCTCCATATTTGAAAGGATTTTGCCGAACGAAAGGACAAGAAACCCCCACGTGTTTCTGTAAGCAAGTGCACCGCATAGTCTTCTCGCCCAACAAAATATACCTGCATTTCTTATGTCTGAAAAAGAAAATACCGGATGGAAAGGTTTCTCTTTTTATAGATCATAAGAGGAAAGCAAAAAAGAAGCAAGAAGATAAGGTAATCTATAGTAAAATCCATCTCTATGCCAATTGTGTTGCAAGCCTCTCTGGCTCTTAATGGGTTAAGCATCCTATCCCGCAAATGTCTTAGCGCGCACTGAAGAGCTAGAATTGATTGAAGCTGTCTGCAGGCTACACAACACAAAGACACGCTGAATGGAGGCCTCAGTAGAATCTCTAGGTGATTGGTTGCTAAGCAACAATACCCTTAGACAGAAAGGGTCAGGTCCTACGGCCGTAGGTTGTTGGTCTCATTACTGGCCAGTTTCACCCAACGCGCTCTGTACTAAACATCTTCTAGGGATGCGACATTCCACCCCAAAAAAAACATACAAAGTGTTTGATCTGCTACACAACAGGTGACAGAAACATTGTGTTGCGATCTATGCAGACAATCCCACTGACCATTCAATGGTTTCGCTTTTGCGTCGTCAAAGTACAATTGTTTCCCTAATCCCTAAACCAAATAGTCCACAACATAAAATAATGTCCCGTTTTTACAATAGATTAGTATGCATTGATTTGTATAGCGCCACCATATTCCACAGCGCTGTACAATGAGTAAACAGGACATCCGAGGTAGGGCACCATATAACGATTTAGATTTACGGAAACAAAAGGGCCCTGCTCAAAGGAGCTTACAATCTAGAAATATACTGTATGTATGATCACTGCATCTTTTGCGTTTCTGAGCTTGGAAAATGTATTCAGTTTGTGATTATTACAATCCTAATGTTGCCAAAGTTCTGCTTTAACAGCGGACGCCATTAAAAATTGTACTAAGGTATTATATTGGAACTATTGACTTATCAGGGTTCATAGAGCCATACCGATGACCTCAGCGTGCATCACACTTTTACAATCTATAATTTAATAATGTGGTATCGGTGACAAATCCAGTGCATATAATGTATGCTGAACTTTACTGTCATCATGGACATGCATGAACAGCACAGATATCAGTATTAAATTCACCCTGCCTTGCGGGTTTTCGCCAAATCAATGTCTCGGTTCACCCAGCAGCTATCAGAATCCTTGCGTTGCTCCTAAAACCTCACTTGGTTCATTGAGCAGAGCTCAAGCTAGACTCATCGTTCGTTATTTGGATAGCCAACACGTTTATGGGAAATTGCCAAATTGACATCAAAAGCGGCAATTCAGGCTTCTGAAACATCTCAGAAACTGAAGGAATAGGAAATATTTGGTTGTGAACTAAACTCGAACATTGCAGGATGGTAAAAATAGTGAATTACTGTAAGACTTGGCAGACGCTGTATAATTTTGTATAACATACACGCACAAATTGCTAATATAAGCAATATTTGCAGTAAACAATTACTTTCAAGAATATTTTTTTTAACTGAAAACCTAGAACCCCACTCCCACTCCCACCATTCTAGAATAACTGAGGATGGTTTATGTTCTTCTTCCTTTTACTATTGAATGAATGCAAACAGCATTAGGTAACATAATAGACAACATCAAGTTCAACTCCACCCACTTTTAAGCGATTTCCAATTGTGCCTCCAAAAAGCTCCTGTCTCCAGAATGACATCGGATTTCTTACTATAACTAATCCTGTCCTTATAACCCATTATATCCCATTTTTAAAGTCACAAATTAAATTTGATTCACAACATCTGTGGTTAGTGAATTTCACATCTTTACTGCCCTTACTGTAAAGAACCATTTTCGTGGGGTTTAGGTGAAAATTCCTTTCTTCAAGTCCTCTTGACCTCTTGTTCTTTTTTACGGTCCTAATTATGAACATTTAATCAGAGAGCGGTTTGTATTGTCCCTGTATGTATTTGTACGATCTTATCAGATCCCTTTTTTAAGAACTGGTGCCCAGACTTGGACTGCACCTTATTTATTGACATACAGAGGCAAAATTATATATTTTCTCCCATGGAAAATCTATGGAATCTGTACTTATCAGAACAAAAAGTGTTGCTAGGTAGCTGATTGGATAAATGTTGTGGTCAAACATATACACCTTACTTATGAATATATTTAAATGACTCTATTCTACTTATATATGTGGACGTGGATATTTTCTAGATTGGTAATTTTATGGGATAAAGAGGCAGTACGTCCAACAAAATAACTTTTTTCGACATTATATCACTAAATTACTTAATCCTGCGCTATTCTATTAATGGTTTCTTTGTCATAATCCAAAGAAAGTGTACTGGTTATTTTTCAAAATATTGTTGAAATTTATTAGATCAGGGCATTAGGATATATTGAAATATGGAGGCATGCATATATACATATTTTGTACTTGTACTTCCTCTAACTTCAATTTTGTTGATTTTGTTATCCTCTTCTATCCAATCAAGTATTAATGCACTGCATTAATACTTGATTGGATAGAAGAGGATAACAAAATCAACAAAATTGAAGTTAGAGGAAGGATTTAGATGAAAGAGGAAGAGGATAACAAATATGATGTCATACAAAATGTGTAATGGCCAAAAAAGGACATTTTTGTTTTAGGGGGTGTGGTTAGAGGCGCGGCTGTGGTTTTATGTATACTATTAATCGACCGTTAAGTACATTATATCAGCAAGGCCTTTAATGGAGGTAGTTGAATTTCCCGAGTGCGGTAAATTAAAACACTAATGGAATAGTAGAGGATTTAGCATTTCTAAGGTAATTTAATGATCTAGTGTGGAATAGTGAAAGTGGAACAAAGTTATTTAGCTCAAGTAATTGAAATATATTCATAATTTAGCCATATAAGTATTATTACAAAGTGTATTTAATCAACTATCTAGCAATAAACCTTTCCTCTGATAAACATCAGATGATGAATGATGTATTTTAGTCACAAAATGTAACAAACCTCCTGCTGTTTCTATACACATTATTTGGTGGTTTCAGGGCTGTAGAACCCTGTGATACCCTCATATTCCGCAAACATTCTGACCTCCTAGAAAAGAGGGGTGGAAAAAAAGGGGGTGAGGGATTTTGGGCCCTAAAGAGGAAGACGTCGGAGGTTTGAAATAATTATAAACAGAAAGAAAATATGAATGGGAGAGGAATAACTGTGGATAAGATAAGGTGATGTGTAGAGACGAGCGAAAAGGAGGAAAATAAGGACATATATTTTTTTTAATATTTAAAGATTAATTGAATTTTGAAACAAATGTTTTCTTTTTTTACTAATGGCGTTCAGTACATTCATACTTTCTAGTTTCATGTCATGTTCTATATATATCCTAAGGAGGTCTCTGTCCAACCAAGTTTCACATCCATGCCTTAGAACGGGCTGTAAATATGGGAAGAGAGGCAGAGAAGGAACAAAAGGACGGTGAGGGAGAGATATAATGGAGCTAGATCATCAGCTAGCTCAAACTGCAAAGCATGGCTCAATTATCCTGTATTCTTTCCATTATTATGTAACCACAGTATGGATTGCCAACACCTTAGACACAAGGGACACACTTTTAAATTAAAAGAATGTTTATTAACTGTTTCTATTCTTTGGTTTTGCTCAATACATGTAGTTCTGCATGTTACTGAACCAACTGACCATACCCAGTTACGTTACTGGACCATCTAGGTCGAGTGCTTGATGGCTTTAATTTTGGAGTACCTGTGTGGTTGTCAAGAAAGAAATGTAAACACACGTATTATGTTCCTCAGGGTAAACCTACTCCTTTTTAGATCCTAAAAAGGATTCCTGTTAATCGGAGGAACAGCCAGCGGATGAGAACCATTTGACCCATCTTGGCTATCCATTCTTCTAGCCTCCATGCTTTTCTGGTCCTTGGAATTGTTTTATGTTCAGGACAGGTTTATGTCGCAATCCATCATTTCCCAATCTGCGTACTCCATGGGCACTGCTCCTTGTAGCAAGCTGTTGTTCCAGTGTTGCATTAAATCTTAAAACAGACCATTGCCCTTTAAGCCATGTTTAAATCGAATAGATTGTTGCCTAAATAAAATTATTACTCAACAATAAAAAAATAGATATATTTTTAAACCATATAAAGTCAACAGGGTTCTGAGAAAATTTGCATCGTCCTTTACATCTGCACAAAATGTCTAAAAAAAAATTCTAGTTCAAAAGTTGGATCACATGAGATTATTGATTTACAAATTAAAGATTTTTTTTTAAGCCATAAAAAACAACCAATGTTTTAGATGCTATCCAATATACACAAATCCTTTAGTCCGGGGAATTGCATCGGTCAATGAGCCCAATAGCATCTGTTACAACCATAAACACTGAGGATCCTATGCTGCCCTTTACACATTTAGAGGTGTTTTAACCCTTTGTGCCAGTTTGTGCAACTAACTCCAAA
Organism: Spea multiplicata; assembly: GCA_009364415.1. NCBI lineage: Eukaryota > Metazoa > Chordata > Amphibia > Anura > Pelobatidae > Spea > Spea multiplicata. Next base: position 9,766 of record VKOC01016493.1, read on the forward strand.
TTGCACCGCATTCTCTGATTTAAATCAATTTAACTAATATTTATAAAATAAATAATATTTTTATAGTATTTACAGCTTTCTTTTTTCACTTTTTTTCAAAAGATGAACCATTACAGTTATTACGTAGGTTATTTTAATATTCTGGAGCAACCTTTTATTAGTCAATGAATGTCTCTGGTGATTGGTTCATTCCATAAGTTGCTTCTTTTAAAACTTTGCACCATAAGTGACCACGAAGACCCTCCATTAATCCTTTTTTACTTTAGTTTTAATATATAATATAGAAAAATCTAGAAATAATTTAATATCAGTTAATTTGCTGGTATTTAATGCAAACAGGACGATTTCATCACTATTATAATCATTTTGTTAGCTAAAATATATATATATATATATATTTTCTATTAAAATGGTAAACACTTTGAAGCTGACAGATGATGTCTCTCATCTTGTTCTTGTCTAGGAATTTGCATGATCTGTCATTTCTACAACACTTACAAATACTTCTGCCTTTTAATTTAACGCTGACGTCTAGAAATCTTTTATGATTTATGCATGAAATACATATTATATTATTTTCGGCACAAATGTCTGGGGGAAAAAAAAGTCTAGAAATTTTACAGAACTCAGAGACAACGTGTTGCAAATAATAATAACAATAATAGTGTCATTTTTTTATTATTATTTTTATTATTATTTCATGATTGTATGTCACAAGCTCATATTGTGAATTTGTTATTACGAGGGACGTTCAAAAAGTTTTCCGCATTTTTATATTTTCGTATATAGTGTTTGGTCATCTTAGCGTGTCATGTGACTAGTTCTGTCTGGCCAGCCGGCCGCCCTTGTAGTTTCGTATAAGAGTTCAGTCCAGTAAAGTGTGTGCCAACTGGGTGCCCAAGCACCTGACGGAGGAGCAGGAGCGCTTAGACATTTGTTCCCGACACGTGGCCCGTTATCGTGATGAAAGTAATGATTTTCTGCAGAAGATCGTTACTGGTTATGGGTTCACCATTAGGAGCCCGAATTGCATCCCAAAGGAAGGTGACTATGTAGAAAAGTGATGTCATTTGTTTTGAAATAAATAGAGTGGGGAAACCTTCCGAAATCCCCTCGTATATTTTATGAAAAACAAATCTTTCTAGTTAGAGACTCGTCCAGGGTTATAAAAGACTCATCTTAGTTTGAAAGGCCTAGGTCTGTTTATTGAGAGCTAACAGGAAGCCAATAAGTAAAAAATAAATAAAATAACATTTTCAAAAAATAAAGTTATCGCGCCTCTGAGCACTTGCTAAACACTTTTACAGCTGTAGGATGTTTGGGCAGCTTTACTGTAATCCTAAAATATATATACATTTGTTTCAGTAAAGTTTTGGTTTGCAGTGAGTAGAGTTCACGATATAAAGAATTTCAAAGCCTACATCCAGTCTATTTTGAATATACGAAGCATATGGTCGTATCTTAAATTAATAATGAGACTTAACGGTGTAAGTAAAAGTTTCTTCTCTGGTATAAAAAAACTTAGTGTGGTCTTGAGCTGTCATGGTTATCAAATTATGGCCATTAATGTCCATCGTAAATTGTACTTAAGAGTATGTTCCAGGTCTGCTCTGGCCATTTGGCCCAGTGCGTCCAGTGGCCTTACTTACCTTTACTGCCATTCGCGTGGCAGATATGATGCCTTTATGTGCCTTGGATGCACAAAGCCACAAGCTAAGGGAGTCTAGTAGCGGAGCACGTAGGTATGTGATCTTGCGGCCATATGTACGTCATTTATTGGCTTAACTCCTTACTATCTATGAATTATCAAGGCAGACCAAACAATGTTACACAATCAGTACAAAGCAACATGGTGGCTTCCTCCCTTAGTGTCCACCAAATACATTTATACATTTAAATTTACAGATTAGAATGTGAATAGATATATATTAGAAGCCTGATTTAGATGTATTAATACTAATAATACTCTATAACAGCGATGGTGAACCTATGGCACGCGTGCCACAACGGGCATGCAAAGCCTTCAGTTCTGGCACGCACGCCTGGTTCCTGGCTGATGGGGGCCGGCGCTTGGGGTGTGTAGGAGGAGAGAGAGGGGCACCGAGCGGTCGCTCATGAAAACGTTTTAAGCAACCGCTCAGCCCCGGGATTTCATGCTGAGCGCTGGTATATGACCTCATACTCCTGTGCTCAGCAGTGAAGCAGGGTAAGTGAACTACAAAGGCAGGGCCGGCCCAAGACAAAATGCTGCCTGGGGCGAAGTTCAAAATGCCGCCCCCCCATTATCTACCCTTCCTCTCCCTCCATCCCTGCTCCCCCCCCCCATTATCTACCCTCCTCTCCCTCCTATTATCATACCTTACTCTCTCTCTCCCCATCAACTATTATGTAGCCTTACCCCCCCCTTGTACTTACCCGTTCAGCAGTTTCTCGTGAGTCTCCTGTAATCTGTCTCGGCACTGAGCATTACTAAGCCGCAGCACCGAGACCAACATGGAGAGAGAGAGGGGCGCCAAGCGGGTACTGACAACTTGACCACTCAGCGCCCCTCTCTCTTCCGCTTTAAAAATAAAAAAGCGCTTGGGGCGGCAAAGTGCCGCCTGGAGCAGTTGCCCCACTCGGCTCCATTGTCGGGCCGGCCCTGTACAAAGGGGTATGGGGTTGAAAGTGAGAAGGGGAATAGACAGTAAGAAGGGGGTAGTAAAAATATTTAAATAAATTAAGAGTGTGAATGAGTGAGAGAATGAATGAATTAATGTGTGAATTAATTGCGTATGAGTGAGAGAATTTATTAATAAATGTGTGGATGAATTGCTTGAATGATTTTTAAAATGCATTAATAAATATGTGTAAATAATTAGTGTGAATGAGTGAGAGAATTAATGATTGTGTAAATGAATGAGTGACTCCATTTATTTTTGTTATATACTGATATAATTTCAGTGCAAATGCTAATGTTATTTAATAAAATCCTTTTGCTGACACATTCTATGCTTAAAAAAGAAACAATTTATGTGGGCAAATTGATGCACACTGTTGTGTATACTAATTTTGTACTGAAAAAACTTCCTCTCGCTGTTTAAAATGCAGTGTTGGCACTTTGAGGTCTGCAACTTGGTTTCATGCAGAAAATTGAGCACTCGCCATCACTGCTCTAATAACAATAATAATAAATAATAAAGATTGCCTCATTCCTACACCATACTGTGTGCATAGACTGGTGGCCAAAACAGCTGTCACACAGGGTTACTTGGTAACAATTGCTTACTTTCTATGTCATGTTACCTTATTTTACGTTTTCATAATGAAAATAACGCACAAGAACTAGAAAACCGTGGACTACTTTAGCTCGCTATTATTTCCCTGTTCCCTGATCATAGAGGAGGCTAATAATGCATTTCGGTCCCTTTGGACTGTGTGAGTATAGGCATGGAGTGAGATGTAAGTTAATGGATGCAAATGTATGGATATTGACCATGAAAGTCTGACATAAGAGATCGGACCCTAAGTCTGTACATCACTATCTTGGCTTAGGGCCCAATGAACTGAAAACAGAGTTCTTGGCACCACCAGAGAGATATTTTACTCAGATAATGACATAGGCCTGGCCCGGGACAGTGCCCCCTAAATCTTTTGTCTGTAGACACCAGCAGTGGCATATGATGACATATCTGATCACTGACCTCAGCAAAGCCTGATCAACCAACGATCTGCTTCCCAGTTTTGTGGCAGAGGAACTCTTGCCCCTACACTTGCCCCCCAGTATACACTCCTGTAATAAATAATTTCAGGCGTTGTGGTGCACACCTTGCTCATTACTTTTATGCTTCTGCGTATATTTTGAAAATTACTAAACATTAAAATTCTCCTAAAACACAACATTTGGATAATACCAAGTAAAAAATGCAAGTAACGGAAATCTGCTGGCATATCAGAGAATACAACGTTGGCGAATCTGAACTATTGCTTACCGCCTAATATTTTATGGCTAAGTGTCGTAAATATTCTGCATCATAGACAAAGTTTTGGCTTTGTTTGCATCTAACGAATTGCTGATCATAAATATTCATCCCGTCAGCAAATTTTCTACAGGAACGATCTCTGCTGTACAAGAGATTAGCGTCTGCCATCATTTTTAAACTTAGCTCTCCCAAAGTTTTTGCCCTTTGCTGATAATCACAAGACTTTAATTAGTATCAGGGCTCGTTTCGTGTATAAAAAATGAGAGCAGTGATGACATGCGCAGCGAGCCATTTATCTTCACTGAATATTCAGTTCATAAAAACACTGAATCTGGCGGCAGATCGGCCCCGTCTAGTAAAGGCTGGAACCTTAATCAGTTGTTGGTCTCATCTTAGATTCCGGAGCCAAATGCCTATCCCATGCATGTTTAAATTCCCTCACTGTATTAATCTCTACCACGTCTGCTGGAAGGCTGTTCCATTTATCTACCACCTTCTTGGTAAAGTAAAACTTCCCTATGTTACAGCCAAGCCTCTGCCCCTCGAGTTTTAGATTATGACCTCTATGAAGTGCTACTAAAAATTATCTCATCTTTGGAGAAGAGAGAGGGCAGGGGTGTACTTAGAGTATTTAGCACCCATATGCAGCACACACACACACCCCACACACAAATAAATTAATGCTGGCACAAATATTTAAAATAGAAAAAAATAGAAACCTGAAATAATATTTACTGAGCAGATATAGTACAGCATAACTCCTATCACTGTATACCGAGTCAGACATTGATGGTGGTACAGCGTAACTCCCATCACTATACAGACATTGACGTGGTAGGCCTCTGCCCCTAAAACAGCCTGTCTGTGCCACATCTGCCTCTGAAACAGCCTGTCTGTGCCACATCTGCCTCTGAAACAGCCTGCCTTTGCCACCTCTGCCCTTTTAGCAGCCTGCCTGCCCCACCTCTGCCCTGAACAAGCCTGCTGTGCCCACTCGCTTTGACAGCCTGCGTGTGGGCCACCAATGCCCCTTTAGCAGTCTGCTGTGTTTCCTCTTCCGCTGAAACAGCCTGCCTGTGTGATCTCTGCCCCAGAACCAGCCTGTCTGTGCCACCTCTGCCCCTGAACCAGCCTGCCTGTGCCACCTCTGCCAATGGATCAGCCTGACTGTATCACCTCACCCCTTTAGCAGCCTGCCTGTGTCACCACTGTCCCTGAAACAGCCTGCCTGTGTCATCTCTGCCCCCCCTTAACAGTCTGCCTGTCTCATATCTGCCCCTAAACACTCCATTCATTCACCCGTTTACTCCCCTGCACCCCCTTACCTTTTTTGCAGATTTCACTGGTCTGGGGGCCGGAGGAGCAGCACTGGGGCTGCACAGACATATATGCCCAATGGCCACTTAACTCAGGCCCGCAGCTTACCGCTGTGATAGAAACATTTAAATACATAACTGGATTTAACAAAGTGATGGTAGATAAGTGAAACAGCCTCCCAGTGTAAGTGGTAGAGGTTAATACAGTAATGGATTTTTAACATACATGGGATGAACATAGGGCAGACTAATGAGGCTGAGCAGTTCTTGCATTTGGGGTCTGACATACCAGTCCTAACGTGCTAGACATACATTTAATAACATCAGGGACTTTTCCTAATCACAAATCTCTACTAAAATAGGAAACGTACAGGCAAAATACGGCATCCGCAGAACAATATAACTATATGTATCAATCCCTTACTAACAGTATCACCGCCTGTACCCCAGGAATGGTATGATCCAAGATGACCTCATGTGAACTGACACATAGATGGATAGACAGATAGACAGATAGATAGATGATAGATAGATAGATAGATAGATAGATAGATAGATAGATAGATGGATAGATAGATAGATAGATAGATAGATAGATAGATAGAGTGAGATAGATGGATTATGATGGATAGATGGATAAGATCTGATGATAATAGATTAGATACACTAGATAGATAGATGATAGATAGATAGATACAGATGGATAGATAGATCAGTGATTAAGATGATAGATAGTAGATATGATGGATCAGATGATGATAGATAGATAGATGATAGATGGATAGATAGATAGATAGATAGATTAGATAGATGATGATAGAGATGATAGATAGATTAGATTAGATGATGCGATAGTATAGTATGATAGATGATAGATAGAATAGATAGATAGATAGAGATGGATATGATTGATCGATATGGATAGATAGATAGATAGATAATACATAGAGAAGGATCGATGATTAGATATGGATAGGAAGATTAATATTGATAGATTAGATAGAGATAGATAGATAGATGGATAGATAGATTAGATAGATAGATAGAACTAGATATGGATTGATAATCGTGATAGATCGATAGGATTAGGATAGATAGATGTAGATGGAGTAGATTACGATGATAGGAGTAGTATACGATAGATAGATAGTAGCATGGATAGCCAGTGGGATGAACAGATAGATAGATATGTATAGCATAGATAGATAGATGGAAATGATAGAGATAGACTCAGAATAGGTAGATAGAGTGGAAGTAGATGGATAGATAGATAGAGTAGATAGATAGCTCGATATGATAAGATAAAGATAGATACGATAGATAGATATGGATAGATAGATAGATAGATAAGATAGATAAGATAGATAAGATAGATTGATTAGATTATGGATAGATAGATACGTAGGACTGATAGATAGATAGCTAGTAGATTAGAATAGTTTGAGTGGATATGATTGATAGATGAGGATAACGATAGATAATAGAAGATTGATAGATGATAGATATTAGATAGATAAGATAGGATTAGATACTAGATAGATAGATAGAGATGGATAGATGATAGATATGGATAGATAGATAGAGATAGATAGATAGATAGATAGATAGATAGATAGATAGATAGATAGATAGATAGATAATATGTAGAGATTGATTGATTGTATGAGGAGATCCCGTTGTGTGCTCCCGGAGGACTCCCTGACAGAGGGAACTCCATGTTGCCGCAGCCCGGACTCTCCTAATGCATATGGATATGAGGCTCGGTTATTAAGTCATAGCCGGGGAGGAATTCCTCGGATCCCCCGCTCCCTCTGCGTGTTTTTCCCCCTGGTGGAATCGTCCCCGTGGAGCTGTGACATTATTCCGGGAGCGCGTGGAAGGGCTGGCAGCTCCGTGCTTGCGATGAGTGGGCATTTCAGCTCAGACGTATCACTAACGCAAACAGCTGCCATTCCCCCTCCGCAGCTCCAGCCTCCATTTTCTTTGTAAATCTCCTTTCCTCTGTCTCTCCCTCCCATTCTATGTGGATCATCTTTCTTTCCTCCATTTATTCTGGGTTTTTTTTATTGGGGGGTTTATCTGCAATTCCATTGCCTCCTAATTCTTATGTTGCTTTGAACTGATTGCCCCCCCCCAGGGATGAGAATTTGCAAGATGGTCAGGGTAGCGAGTGTCCTGGGGCTGGTGATGCTGAGCGTCGCTCTCTTAATTTTATCCCTCATCAGTTATGTCTCCTTGAAGAAAGAGAATATTTTTACTACCCCAAAATATGCCAGCCCTGGGGGACCGAGAATGTACATGTTCCACGCAGGATTCCGGTGAGTAAACACAATGTCGTGGGGTTATATTTGCTTCTATTTATAGATCATGATTGGTGTTAATGCCCGGGGAGGGGAGGGTTAATTTCCGGCAGTGGTACATTGTAGCAACTCATGCTTATGTTTTATTCTTTGCATGGGAGGTGGGGGGGGGGTTGATTTCATTCTATTGCTGAGCTCACATTGTACATGATGCTAGCTGCTTATTTATATATTCTGTGGACATCTGTTTTGCGCAGGCGCAGTGGACTCCCCAGGGGTTGCATGACGTCACTCAGAGGATTTTGGGGGGATCACATTCTGATGAGTGAGGTCATGGTTTATAATAATTGGCTGTGAAAGCCATACACATGCCTGCTGCCTTTTAAATGCAAGCTCTCTCCCCATCCCCCTATACTTTCTGGAGACAATTAACCTGATTTCCCCCTTCTGTTTGGAGAGGAATATTGTTAGATTTTAGCTTTTAACCAAATCCATGTGTGGCAATCAAGGAGTTAATGCCTGCTATTCTTAAATGAGAAGTTACTGTGACATTTAACCTTTCCTGGGCCAAATAGATGAAGGAGGGGTTGTTCTTTCTCGGTTTTAAGGGGTTAACCTTAGTTAGCTAATGTAAAATGTACTGCAAAATAACAGATATATCACTAATAACACATGTTCTTGGAGCTGCACAGTTTAGTATAATAAAGGGGATGTAGAATAAATAATAGTCATAGCTGGATGGGATACAGTATACATTAAGCAATCTGTCCCTTAGAGCTTACAGTCTAATGACAGACAGGGTCACACACATATATATATAAATATAACTACATAATAAAATGCATGTGTGTGTGTGTGTTCCCACGTGTGTGTGTGAGCGTGGCCGTGTGCATGTGTGTCTGTTCCCATGTGTGTGTGTGTGTGTGTGCGTGGGCCTGTCTGGCATGTGTGTGTGATGTAGGTGTTGGCGTGGCCGGTTTGTGCATGGTGTGTGTTGCGTGCTTTTGTGCATTGTGTGTGTGTGTGGTTCGGTGGCCCGTGTGTGCATTGTGTGTGTGTGTGTGTGTGTGTGCGTGGCCTGTGTCATGTGTCGTGTGTGTGCGTGGCCGGTGGGCATGTGTGTGTGTGTGTGTGTGTGCGGTGGCCGTGTGCATGTGTGTGTGTTGCGTGCCCGTGTGCATGTGTGTGTGTGCGTGTCCAGTTGCATGTGTGTTGTGTGTGTGTGTGTGCGTGGCCGTTGTGCATGTGTGTGTGTGTGTGGTCGTGGACCGTGTGGCATGGTGTGTTGTGTGGGTGTGTGTGTGTGCGTGGCCGTGTGCATGTGTGTGTGTGTGGATTTGTTAGGATCTCCAAGGCTGTGATTGTAATTAATTACAAGCAGTTATTTTAATCAATCCAAGTATGAAATTGCTTTGGCAGGAAAAAGGCCAGAGCTGTCCAAGGTGCTGACATGTGCTGCTGTCATGGCTAAACATGCACATCAGACACAGGACCCAACAGCTAAGATCAAGTGAGTGCCTACGGCGAGGGGGGAAGCGTCGTCCTCTGGACTTAAGGCTAAGAGTGTATGAAGGTGTTCAGTCTGGGTGTGAGCCCAAACACACTAGCACGTCACGCACCCCTGGACCTTTCAGGCAATTTTCATTTTGCCTATTACTAGCCCCAGCCCTTGTAGCCTAGGTCTCTGTATATAAGTGTTTATAACACGTAGCCAAAGAAGGCTGGGGTCTCGATTGACACACTTTTTTTAACTTTGCACTTTTTTTGCATTTTTTTTTAATCACCGCAAATGTCCACAGTGGAACGGGACCCCCTGAAGAGTCTTTTTTATTGTTATTTTTTGGTGAGGGACATGTGGTAGCCTGGTGGGGAATGACCAAGAAGATCGACCCTCCTGCAGGCTTTTTTGGCTGGGGAGGTGAGGAAGGGGCAGCATATCCTGTAAGGGAGTCCAACCCCAACGATAAAGACTAGGGATCTGGTGGCTGCCGTGGCCCCTATGGACAGCAGCAGTTACTGTTCATTGTGGCATTATTGAAAGTAACTGCTTAACTCTTACCCCGGAAACCTATCCAAGGTATTTCCTTGAAGAGCGTATATGCCTTGATTTGTTTGTTTTTTAGTTTTTTGTTTCAATTATGTGAAATCAGGGATGTAAACAAACAGCACACACTAGTATATATTTACGTTATTACACACTGGTCATACTGCTTTAAAAAAGGGATAGGTTATCCATCCTGGAACATATTTTGTGACGTTACTATGTGTTTCTTTATAAGTTGGTAAAGTGGTAGTGTTTATGTTGTCTTTTAGTGAATAATCCATTGACATCTGTAATTACTGCGCAGTTACAAACAACCCATCACAGCAATTTAAGAAAACACCCTCTTTTAAATGAAGGAACGTTTAGGAAGTTATCTTGCAGCTGAAACGCTGGTTACATAGAATGTAACCAATAACGATGACAGAATTCAAACTAAGCATATGTTAGGATTTCTACCGAATTAAACCAGTGATTACATAGTAACATAGTTCATAAGGTTGAAAAAAGACCAAAGTCCATCAAGTTCAACCTATATACACATTGTGTCCCTACTGTGTTGATCCAGAGGAAGGCAAAAAACCCTTATGAAGCAGATGCCAATTGCCCCATACCAGGGGGAAAATTCCTTCCCGACTCCAAATATGGCAATCAGAATAAATCCCTGGATCAACGTTCTGTCCCCATTAATCTACTATCCATAACTTGTAATATTATTGCTTTCAAGAAACACGTCCAGGCTCCTTTTGAACTCTTTTATTGAGTTTACCATTACCACTTCCTCTTACTCACCGCTCTTACTGTAAAGAACCCCCGTCTGTGCTGGTGTAGAACCCTTCTTTCCTCCAGCCGTAGAGGATGTCCCCTTGTTATTGATACAGTCCTGGGTATAAATTATGATCTCCGTAACGGATCTTGTCATAATAGTCGTATAAAAACCATACATCATAACTCTCTTGTGTTTAGATTTTCTGAAGGACACCTTGGACCATACCAATAGGTACCCTCAGCCAGTTCAATGCATTGGACTATGATTAATGACGGACTGATGACCAAGCTTATTTGAGAGTCCTTGGTCAAAGGTGATACATTTTATTGGCCAACATAGAAAGAGGTGTAGACTCATTTAAGGTTTTGGACCTCGGAGACATCTTCTTTAGATCTGCCAATTACAAATATGCTACCTGAACATTGATTTGCTACCACACATGTGATTGGCTGCTGCTACTCCCACTGACTTTAAAACATGGTCGGTCTGGCTTAGGATCCTAAATCAATTACTTTCCTACAAACTGCCAAAATATCTATGGTTACCAGCCAACAATTGGGAATTTTGCCAACCCATATATTGATGTATTTATACATTTTGCAAAAGAATGCTTCTCCTCATTTTCCAATGAAAGCCGATCCCATAAACCCAGTTAAAGGTTCTGTTTTACTAATTCTTTCCTCTGACAGGAACAAACACACACACAAGCTTTTAAGAAGCCATTTTGGATTCTATGGCAACTACCTATCACTGTATAGTGATAAATCCCACCAATGTTCTTCCCACCACCGCCCTCATGTTTACAATGGGGCCAGTAGGCCCCAATCCCCAGAAAAGTTTACAAGGGCCCAGTTCTGTGTGGCAGGCCATGAGGGCTAATGACATGCCTCCAAACTTCTACCCCCGGTGAATAACTCAAACTGGTAGCGCTAATGTGTCTGGGACACTGGAGAATCAAATTGAGGTCCGTAGGATTATGGTGCTGAATCCGGCAGAGCTCTACCTCTGTCCCCAAACGTGAGACAGAGCTAGAGCTCAGTGGGATAGAGTGGCAAAATCGGGACTGTTGTGTGCAAAAGCTTTGGAAGGCATGTAATTAGGGTCCCCGTTACAGACCAGAGAGGTTGAGCCCTCCTGCTTCCCCAGGTCCCATACATGGCTGCTGGTTGTACCCCTCCCTGACGACAGTCCTTCATGGAGTTAAAAGTTGTTTAAGATCCCATGTTAAAAGAAAAAGAGTTTTTTCTGACTATTACACGAAGAGCAGTTTTTTTATTGTAGAAAACCCTTTTTTTTTTGCTATTGTCAAATTGTGTAAACCACAAGGAATATGATACATTGGGGTACATATAAAAAGCGATTCTGATAAAGATTTAAAAAGTAGTTACCATGGCAACCAATGGATCTGAAGCGGAATGAAGAGAAGGGAGTTAAGTTCAGGAGAGGGTAGTGATTAGATATGCTGGTTTTGTCACCATGTGCCACAAGACTGATGGAAAAGCGTTTGTAAAGCCAAATATCTCTTAAACAATGAGGCAGAAAAAATGACTCTCCTTGTGTATATAAAAAAACAGAGTGGTCGCTGAAAACTTTCCCACAAATGAGTGGCTCCCCTCTCTCTCCTCCACTCCCGGCCACCATCATAGATGCGCGCCTGACTGTGGTTGTGGCGGGGTGAGGCCTCTGTCTCAGTCGCGTTGCCGGCACTTGATGCTGAGCGACAGAATATGACGTCATATGCCGGGGCTCAGCAGTAAAGCCGCAACGGAATAGCGAGACAAAGGCCTCTTGTCCCACAGCAGGACTTCAGCAAGGTAAGTGAATAAGAAAAAGTGCTGGGCAAGTCCTCCGGTGCCACCTGGGTGCTGGGCAAGTCATTTTGATGTAACTTGGGTGCTGAGCAAGTCCTGTGGATGCAATCTGGGTGCCAGGGATGGCCCTTGGGGTGTGCGACCTGTGATCTATGCCTGCAATGTGGGTCAATGAATACTAATGCACATTCTCCGCTTCATCGCACTTTGGTAGTTTTCTGTTTGTTTTTTTATTCTAACTTTGTTAGTACCATAAAATTGAACTTGTTGTTCTGTGATGAATCAATTTTCATATTCTTAATTGTGCATCGTAATGGGCCAACCTTTTATATATTCTTCTAGATGGTCCTTTTTATAGTTAAACTGGCCCTTTATAATGTATAATTATAACACAGATGTAACTAATTGATGTAAAAACTAGGCCCAGTACATATAATTAAGTATATAGTGATGGGAGCTAGGGTGTATCAATGTCAATGTCTGGCACAGCATATAGAGATATGACATATACAGTATCACATCTGTATCTGTCTTGCTATAATGAAAATCGATACACTGTACGACCCTCAGTGTCTGGATCACTATATAATGATAGGAGTTATACTGTTGTAGTTGTGGTGAAGGAAGTGGTGGTATACCACTGTCAGGCTCAGTACATATATTAATGGGAGTTATACTGTCAAAAGGTGAATAAATCACTGGGTTTGGGAACATTGGTCTCACCGTTGTTATTTTTTTTTTAACTCTCTGCGGTGACAATACCAATAATTTCTTTATTTACTTTTCTTAGTGGGAGGCACAATTTTCTGTTCTCGCTTCAGGTGCAAAAAGAGATAGCTTTACCCCTCTTGCTCAGTGGCTTCTATGAAGTAAAAGAGCGCCAGATGTCACTGACACATTTAGTGCAATGCTCATACCTGGGAACTCTTCGGGTTTGACCCAGAGATTGCAGGGCGAGCGAATCCAGGTCGCGGAAGCGGGGTCTTGACACACCCCGCTCCCCGCCCATTTTTCTTTTAAATGGGGTTGTTTCTGCCCCCGACATCAGTGGGAACTCCCTGACGTCAGCGGAAACGCTGCCAACTTCAGCCGGAACTCCCATTAACGTCAGTGGGACCGCCCACCGATGTCAGCCGGACCGCCCAAACCTGTCTGTGTTCTTTTGGGGGAAGATACCCCTGGATTTTCTATATATAGTTGCCATTGATTTATTTATGTAGTGGATTGGTTTATTTATACAGAAGCACTGTTCGACTGCCAGTGTGGACAGATATCAATGTAGGGATTGCTATCCCTGACACTTAAAGAACTCAAAATGTTCAATTTCAATGGCTCTGAAAAAAAAATACTTTCCTTTCTGTAATTCATTTATAATATAAAATGTTGCACATGTTCTGCCATCGATTTCCACAATGATCCACCTCACTGATTTCAGCTTTGGTTTAGACCTTAGTCTCGGAGGGCCAGTTTGATTGACAGAATTAATACTTTTCAAATAATGCACCAAAACTTTAATAATAATAGGTCTTTTTTTATTCAGCCATGTCATACATGGTTTTATTTAATATACGTTACAATCAAAGTGCATAATTCTTGAATTCATCACAAGCTATGGAACACTGACTTACAAAGCGTTGGGTATAGTATGAATAAATAAACAAAAAAAAAATGTAATAATGCTATATATATAAGCTCTTATATAACATAAAATGAAGACATTTAAGGTATATCTAAAGTAATTGTTTGTAGTAATATTCACAGTTTGAATTTGTATAGAATGCCTAGTCGTTGGCCATTTTTAGCAGGGCGAAAAAAATAATTATTAAAAAGTGTTAAAGGGCACTAAAAAAATAAATGATAAAAAATAAGAATGAAAAGGTAAAGCAGGAATGCAAGATCAAGAATCACCATACCTACAACGTAAGACAAAAAAATAATGTACAAAGCTAATTATCTAAAAAAAAACACCATCTGGGAATTTTGAAAGTGTCATAAAATCCAATGTTTTTACCAAGTAGTTCATTGTATTTAGAAAAAAAACAGTGACATCAGGGAAGCTCAGCTCGTGTCCCTTAATGCACATCAACAAAGTGTGTGTCATGTCATAAAACATTTTGCCATCAAAAAAATAAAAAAACCCAATCATTAATATTAGACTTGTGCATTTGGATTCTTATGAATTTTCATTTTAACAAAAACCAAGAACCAGGAGGGGGCTCCAACAAATGGAAATGAGTGTGAAAGCTCTGATTATTAAAAAAAAATTAAAAAAAATAGTAATAACAAATATAGATAAAACCATTTAACACCAAATATATATATAAAATGGCCCCCTGTTGTTTGAAACACATTTAAAAAAAAATAATAATAAATTGTAATAAATATTCCCTAAATATTACAAACCCTTTTAATACCAAAACACAATAATGCATATCAGAAAAAGGTATAAATAATATTTTATGAAAAATAAAAAATACATTTAAACCACAATGGAAACCGTAAAATATTTTGTCGTCGTTGATCCCGTGTCATGGTTGTTTTTTTAGTATGGCGAATATTTTCGTGCTACTTTAATTTAAATATCATCAAAGCCTTCACACCGAATGTCTGTAAACAAAGACCAAGGTGTTATTCGGAAAAAAAAGGTGGCGCGTTAGTGTTTAGTATACATTAGAATAAATTTCATAGAAACCTTCACACTCACAGCTTTTAGTTTAACTAAATTCCTTCATTATAACTGCATATAGCGCCCGCGTTTTGTTTCAGTAGAATTGAAATCCTATGGGGAAAATATTTTTCTCCTTCAGCATAAAACCCAGTGTTGGCTATGCTAATGTAGAAAACTTAAATTTATCTCATTTTGCCCCACTAAACACTACACAGAGCTGATATTTTATGGCAATGCTAATAAAGTCCCATCCTCCCTAGACTTTCATTAGTCAGAGTGTCTGGATGGATGGTTGGTTGAGACTGAGCCATTCTATTGTACATAGAACAAGGCAGTATGATAAGGAGTCAGGGGGCTTGGCTAGTAGACAACTAGTTCCCATACCTGGGAACTCTCCGTTGTTTGCCCGGAGATTGCCGGGTGAAGAGCCGGTTCTCTGGGTCAAGACCCGAATCCTCAGGGCTGCGGTGGGGACTCCGCTCTCCCCCCATTTTCCATTTAAATGGTGGTGTTTCCTGCTGCCGTCGGCAGGAACGCCCCCGATGTCAATGGGAACGCCCCTGACGTCAGCGGCAATGCCCCTGATGCCAGCGGGGACTCCCACCGATGTCACGGGACTGCCCGCTGATGTCAGTGGTAAGTGCTGGCCAAGTCCCGCAAGGTAGCCAGAGCCCAGAAGTTCCTAGGTATGCTAGTTCTGTTCTCTTAGACAGTGATGTGAGAGCAAATGTCTACAATGCAGCTGTCTGAAAACTAGAACTATTTTTTATAAGGAGGAATCAGCAGAAAATGTGTTTTTAATTTTAGACTAGTAATAAAACGGTTGGAGTTCTGATTCATAGTTTGTACACAAGGATTACTTTTATGCTGTCTGTTTAACCATAATTTGACTGTTTTATAATATGTATGTATATAATATATATATATATATATATATATAATATATATATATTAATTAACTGGTTGTGATTTTGGAAACCTTTACATATGCATAGGATTTTGGGAAATATCAGGATTTTTTTCCGATTTCATATGCTGGCACCGTAACTTCAATATCAGTCCCTGACACCAAAGATCTTTGTAAGCTAGCAGGTTTTATATATATATATATATAACAGAACATTTCTGCCAGTAACAGATATCACACTTATGGACAAATGAAATGATTACATACACGTGGATATCATTGTTTAATTCTTTTTAGATCTCAATTTGCCATGAAGTTCTTGGACCCTTCTTTCGTCCCGATTACAAACTCTCTCACACAAGAATTGCAAGAAAAACCTGCCAAGTGGGTATTTAACAGGACAGCATTTGCACGGCAAAAGTAAGATTTATACACCTTTTTAATTTTACCTTATTGTGTTTGTGTGTCTATTAGAACTGAGGGTATGAATTAAAAGTTGATTTGGTTGGTTTATTGAAATGGAATCTAGTCTGCATGTAGTTATGACAAAGTAATGCCTAATTTATGATAAGCTATAGATTCTATTTTATCTAATTGAATTGTTCCCCTTTTTGCAAAAAAAAATTGCTTCAAGGCGGGTCTTTTGGCTTCTTCTAGACCAACAGCCGGTTTGGCCTCTATTTAGTTTAAAGTGGGGGAAAATGGACAAACTAGATGGGCAAAATGACGGACCTGGCATTTTGCGTATAACGATCATACTGGCCACGGCCAGACTTCCGCAGCATTTTTTTCCTATTTATTGATTGATTGATTTATTGATTGATTGATTTATGTATGTACTGTATGTTACTATCCTGACTTCGTTCTACACTTACAATGATAATGTTGACATGAAGGCGCCACCCAAATAATAAAGAAATAATACCTAAATGATTTTAAATTACAATACAGGAAGCAGATTTTGACAATAGATAAGAACCATTTAGACGTTCTAGTTTGATACCTACTGTAAAACCCCTTGGCCTTTGTCTATTGTGAAGAAAATTGCCTATTTTCCTTTGCATGTTTAAATTCCCTATAAACTTTTCACCAGCATAGAAACATGGAATTTGACGGCATATAAAAAAAATCATTTAGCCCAACTAGTCTTCTCGATTTTCATAATGTAAAGCCTTAAACCTTCATCAGTGATAGAGTCAAGATCCATATGCCTATCCCATGCATGTTTAAACCCCCCTCATTGTATTAGCCTCTACCACTTCTGCTGGGACTCTAGTTCGCTTATTTACCACCATCTTACTAAAGTAAAACATTAAGGCATTTAAATTTGCTGTTTATTAAGTACGTTTGATATAGAAAGATCATTTTCTATTAAATAAAGGGTATCCTTCTTAATATTCTTGCAGGAGAGAGATTCTTCAGAATGTTGATGTGATCAGAAACTTCTCTCTGACCAAGAACAGTGTGAGGACTGGACAGCTAATGCATTATGATTATTCCAGCCATAAGTATGTATTTTCTATCAGCAATAACTTCAGATCGCTGCTTCCAGAGACATCGCCCATCGCGAATAAGCATTACAACGTTTGTGCCGTGGTAGGAAACAGTGGAATACTTACGGAAAGTCAGTGTGGGTCAGAAATCGACAAGTCGGATTTCGTGTTTCGTTGCAACTTTGCGCCGACCGAGGCTTTCCAAAAAGACGTTGGAAAGAAAACCAACCTAACAACTTTTAACCCCAGCATCCTCGAAAAGTATTACAACAATCTGTTAACCATACAAGATCGCAACAATTTTTTCTTGAACTTAAAAAAACTTGACGGCGCCATTTTGTGGATCCCTGCTTTTTTCTTCCACACGTCAGCGACGGTCACAAGAACGTTGGTCGACTTTTTTGTCGAACACAGGGAGCAGCTGAAAGTTCAGTTAGCTTGGCCTGGGAATATAATGCAACATGTCAACAGGTAATAATTTATATTTCATCTCTACATGCTATTGATTACATTACATTGTATGGCCAGATTTCAGGTTTGAGCACCCAACCTACCACGAAGACCCCTCATTAATGGTGTCAAGAGAGGGCTTTCAGTTTGTGGGTTAAAAATCCCACTGATCCACTGCCATGGTAAGCAATATGGCCATGTAGGATTAGATAGGACTCACCAAAATTGGCGTACTTTGATTTAGCAATATATGGTCATACAGAAAGATACATGGCTGATCGGAATGTATGTATACAGGACATTTTTTAAGCCCTTAAGGATTATGGGCGGTCCCTAAACCCATTGAAAACAATGCATTTTGAGCCCATACATGTACGGGCTTTGTCATTAAGGGGTTAATAAAGACTAAACCAAGAGGGTGAAGATTTACTTTCAGCCATTGCTACAAGTGATGCCTTTTACGTAATACATTTTGCCTGGCTGCCTAAAGAATGATGTCCGTCAAGTAGCAGAATGCGTGTTCCTTAAAGGCCGTCACTACTAAAGTGACGGTGTAGTTTCTGGTGTAGTCTCCTTAAAAAATATTAAAGAAAAGGTTTACATAATGCATGGGACACCTACAATTTTTAGGCGAGTTTGGAAAATAAGTGTGGTTTTCCTAATCCTAAATCACGCCACCTGTGTTTCTCTAGTCCTCCAAAATGGAGGTGGGAAGTGTTGTTTGTAGAAATTTTGCAATGGTGAACCTAGAATGTTTTTTACACAAAACCCCAATGTTTATCCTCATAAATGCAGTCCATACTAAATATCTGATATGTTCTCTAAACCAACTATATTAAACTCTTCTGATACTGGTCCTAGCTACATTAATTCTTAACCCCTGTGTGATGTCATGTTAACATTAATATATGAATATGCATTTACTGTTGGTTTATTGGGGGACCTCCATTTTTTATTAATTTCGATTTTTCTAAAGAGTGTTTTTTGTTATATTGCATGGCTGGGTTCATTTTGTCATATTCAAATTTGCAAGTTTTAGACAAGGGCATGCAAGTTATTCAAATTTACATGGCCTTGCCTGAAACTCAAAAGCACACATACTAGCAAATATGCAAGATTTTCCTAACTTCAGTTCCACCTGGTCAGATGGGTAAACCCTTAAACAGACGCTTCAACCATCATATGCACTCCAACGCATATGATAGCTGAGAGGTCCATTTAGATTTTAGTGCAGTCCACCTTGTAAAGGAAGGGCTGAGCAGCTGCACCCAAACCCAAGATCACAATGCAAAATGTCAAGTGTCGGCCGGAGTGGGGTAAAGCTAGACTAAGGATCAGTGAATCACTCTTAACTATCTGAAAGTCTGGAACCTGGATTCGGCACAGGAGAATGCTACGGGAATGGATACTGCCTACTGTAAAGTCTGGTGGAGGGAGGATAATGGTCAGGGGCTGTTTATCAGGGTTTAGGCCCCTTAGTAAAGGGTAATATTAATGTTATAGAAGAGTAGAGGTAGTTGCAAAGGGGGGCAACCCCATTTTTATCCCCATGGTTTTGGAATGAGATGTCCAACAGGCTCATATAGGTGTGATGGACATACTTTGGTCATATAGCATGTCACGGCATACAGAACTGAGTGATTAAACCACTTGTGACACATTAATAATCTCAAATCATTTACCTCTTTAAAAGCTATGCGTTGTCACTTTCTCACTCCAGTGATTAAATATGATTTGTCATCTCATCAAGATATTGAAGCCAAAGTTTTTATTAGCAAGCCCCATCTATTATTTGCGGCAGCGCTCTTACTAACCAGTTTTAATTTTAGTGTCCAGCATGCCTTGCATCTTTATTACCACGGCTGATGGAACCGCTAATGGAGATTGGCAAATAACGGTTGACAATTGCTATGAAAAATAATATCAGCCTTGTTAACGGTCTAGTGAGAATGAGAAGAAGAAGAAGAATCTCTTGACAATATAAATCTTAGGGAAATGTCAATGCAAGGCACCAACACGGAGAAACACCACATTCAGGTTAAAAGGACAAAATATTAATGTTATTATTTCTGGACACATTGAAGTAATTTGTAATATTTCACAATAAACTCCTGTCCAGAATAACTGCCATAATCTGATTTTTTAGGTTAAATCAGATAAAGTATCCTTTATTACGGTATTTTGTTGTACTGTATATCGTTTAAAGGGGGGATGGGAGGTAAAATATCATAATTACTTTCAGACCTTATGCAGGTATATAAATACGATTTCAGTTCATTTTTTATTTATTATATTTGGCAATGCAAACATAATGGTTTTGATACTGAATGTAAAATGGCTTAAAGTATATTATAATACCTCTCAAGTGCCCCTCTCTAGTCTGGGTGATGAAATTGATAAAACGTTTAATATTTTATTTTGTTATTAATTAATATTTTTTTGGTAAATAATTTTTTTTCCCCAAAATTTAAAGGAGAAATAACAAATTATACGACAATAATGGAATAACTTCCAAGGCATACTTTTTACTTGAAACCTATGGTTGGCTTTATAAGCAGTATAATTAACATTATGTATTAATTTATGTATAATTAAGAAAATATATATGAACATAGTTTACAACTAAATCCAAATATATTTTATTGTATTTTTTTCTCATCAACGATGAGCTTTATCCTTTAAGGATAAAAGTTTGTTATGTAAGGTGAGTATTTTACCTTATGTTGTGTAATGTTTGTATTTTTTTATAGGATTGGACCTACTAAAATATTATTACTTGTAGTCAGAGGTGAAACTATGATGGGGGTTGTAGAAATTAAATTCAAATAACAATTAAGGATATGCCAATTAACGCTAAAGATTTAAACTCTCCTTTTAAAAGATCTTACTTAAATAATACATTATTGTCCAACAATACAGATAATGGATTTATACAAGAAGACAAAACATTTTAATTGTGAAAATTTACTAAATTTAAGGACATTTTCATTTGTAGCCATAAACAAAAAAGAGCAGGAGTTGTCATCATCATATCAAAAAACGTAACATTTTAGCTTATTTATAAAGAAAGTGATGATGAGGCCGATTTTTTGTTAATAATATGTAAGATTGATAACTTTGTTTACACTCTTTAAGCACTATTAAAATCTAAACCGTTTTCTGTAAGGGAGTCATCAAAAGAATGGATGCGTTGGAGCAAAGCATTTTAATTTAAGCAAGTGACTTTAATCAAATTTGTGATCCAAATATAAATAAATCTCATTAAAAAAAAATAAAACAAGGATAAAGCCAATAATATAAATGTCCTGCAGAGAATTGCTGAGAAAAATTCTCAATATGATATATGGGAATGCTTCATCCTATAATAATAATCCATCAAGTTATCATCCAATATCTCTCCTAAATGCAGATCCTGGACTGTATTCAAAAAATATTAGCCTTAAGACTACAAGAACTAATGCTATTTATTCATAAAAGTCTAGGTTTAAATAACTCTAGAAATGTACAAACTTTTAAGCATTTAGAGCTCAATTATTTATAGCTCGTGATGCTGAAAAAGCCTTTGATCAGCTAAATTGGGCTTTTTTTAAAAGGCCTTTTTAGCAAAATTTGGCTTTTTTCCTGTTTCATACTATGAGCTTAATCAATTTATGAAGGTTTAGGATCACTATATATATATCAGTTACTGTATATATAGGCAAAGACCAAACAAAGATATGCATCATATTAATACAGTGAATTATTTATAGATATATATTTATATATATGATTCACTGTATTAATATGATTCATCTCTTTGCCTATATACAGTAACTGTATTGGATGTTGAAAATTACAACCTCTAAAGAAATAGTACAGGAAATTAGATTAACACCAAAAAATGTTATACATAACAGACATAACATCCCAAATGACTCCATTAAGGATTGTGCTGTCAGTGTAGACAAAAATATAAAATGAATGAAGTATCTGACATCTCCGTAGATCTTAAGCTTCTTCCCTTCTATGACTTGGTTCAAACTTTAAGACTCCCCAAATCAAATTTCTCCACACGGTATTGTTTATTATCGTATTTTCACCAATATCATTTAAGGCCCGAATACTAAAAAAAATGAGTCTTGGACTCGTTGGGAAGAAGATCTTTTTATTCAAATTGAAGCAAAAAAAAAACAAAAATTGGTTGACTCTATATGCTATATAAGGAAAAAGTCTATACACAGTTTAAATATCCGCTAAGAATGTAAATAGATGGTTTTATGTTCCAAGTTTCAGGGTCCTGTTGGAGATGTATTTTGGAATTGGGAACTATGCTTCAAATTCGGTGGCAGCGCCCAAATATCCAAAATCTTTTTGAAGTACTGAATGGCACCCCTTATATGATTCTCAACAGCACTACTTCATATTGAGTTCAATACCTTTAAAGAAGGAAACAACGGATTATTAATACAGATTCTGACGGTGGGGAAAAAATCCAAATAAAAGTAACATAACAATTGCTAAAAATGTGAAAAAAATATTAGCTTTAGTATGCAACATTGGAAGCGTACTTGAGATGTCATATTTTCGAATAAACAATTTATTTTGGCAGTTACTAGTTTATTTTTCTGTTATTAACCTCTGTTTTTCTGTCTAGGTATTGGAAAAACAAGCATTTATCTCCAAAAAGATTGAGTACAGGCATTTTAATGTATACCCTGGCTTCCTCGATTTGTGAAGAAATTCATTTGTATGGATTCTGGCCATTTGGATGGGATCCCAACACAGGAAAGGATCTCCCGTACCACTACTACGACAAAAAAGGGACCAAATTTACAACAAAATGGCAGGAATCCCACCAGCTGCCCGCTGAGTTTAAATTGCTCTACAAAATGCACAGAGAAGGACTCACCAAGTTGACATTGTCACGTTGTGCCTAAGAACAAACATGTAAAGTGCCAAGTGTTATTAAAGTGCCCAAAATGTAATTGAATATTCTTCTGAAACTATCAGTATGTACTTCATGATGACCTAGAATGTACATTATTTTATCTGTCTGTAGCTGGGTCAGCCAACCTGTCGCTCTTGGCTAAGGATCTACAATTCTCATATTCCGGCGTCAACAGCCGGTTTTCTTTGACTATAATACTTTCGATGCTTCATCAGCCATATTCCAATAATGAATTTCCCATGAATTGCTGTAGAACTATGGCTCCTATAATCCTATGACATCTGAAAGTTGCAGAGGATCATGGGAATAGTAGTTGGCCAACATCCCTTAGTTGATCTATGGCAAGTGGGATGGAGACTGCAGTTCATTAACAGTTGGAGAGTGGCCTGGTCTACAGCCATTGTTTTGGTTTACCCATAGGTATTTTCCCAAGCTGATATTGGACTATGTAGCCCATCATCTTGAATCTGTCCTTGGTTAAGAGTCGGGATTTACAGCCAAACAAAATTTAGAGAGGTCTCAGTTTGGGATTCTTAAAGAGCTGTTCAGTTATAGTCCAAAAGGGTCAGGGACAACTTAGACTTTTAGGACAATTCTTCGTACTTTACATATAGTTTAATTACAAGTTAATGAGTGCAATCCAGACGCCATGGCTTGATCATGGCGGCTAATTTTGATATCCCTGGCTTTGTGAGTTGATGTTTTCTTGCATAAAGAGGCATTAGAACGATTATATTTCATTATATGAGAATGACAATTCCTGAAAGTATTTTATATGTTCGTTTTACATCCATAACCCTGCTGCTAAATGTATATTTTTAAGTATGTCTCTTACTGTTCATAAATTCTCTTAACATTTTGATTCTGATTGACACCATAATTAACTGTCAACATAACAACTTGTTATTATGAAGCCAATTGGCGTCATTATTATTAAAGGTGCTGTTCCACCAAACGCAAATACGATACCCTAGCACTCCTAAAACATACATGTCAGGCTTTTTTTCTGTAAAATTTAAAAGCCTATACAGAGTTTTTAAGATACTTTTTTCTGCTGCAATGGCAACAACTGATCTCATTTTCTCCATGCCATCTCCTTGTGTCACATGACTACTAACAACTCCTTTAAGAGTAGGAACAATGGAAGTAATATTTCCTGGTGGGTTAGATTTTGTTTTGTAATGCTACATTTATGTTATTGAACAACAATTTATTGAATGGCACCTTTAATTCATCATTGTATGCAAACGACGCCTTTAAATATTTTAACAGCAAAAAAGTTTTTATTTACCATAGAAAAGGTGGTGTTTGCATTTGGCTACCATTTAGTAGACATATCACAACTCAAATTTGTAAGATTTATTTTATTTCTCAAAAAAAACAAATATATACGTTAATCCACTTTAGGTGTGAAAAAGGGCATTAGATTTGATACAGAAAAATACAGATGTTGATTATATTGCAGATATAACATATTTTAACAAAACCACAAATATTATACATTTTGCGGACAATAAGACCAGCACTATAAATGTTTTAAGAAAATAATTAAAAATAACACATTTTTAGGTACATAACTTTACAAGCACATAGATATGATATAGACTGGGATGTGCACATAACGATCTAACAGAGCTATAATTTGTGCAGAATTTATGTAAAAAAGTGAGATTTCAATTGTATGTTTATTAATATTGTAAATTACAATGAAATTAATATTTATTTTGTTTGCAGGGTTATTGAGTACTTGAATGTATCAATGAATATAAACTAAACATACAGCCAAGAGAATGTTTTTTGAGATAAAATGAATTAAATATGATTGAATGATATAAATATTTAGATCAAACTTGAACCATATCGACATGTACTTTGTCCTTCTCAGTATCTCTGTACTTATGGGCATCACCAAAGTCTTGCAGAACATGACCGAGCATGTGTCGAATTTTATGATAATTCACTTTTTTTGCCATATAAATCAAGGCTTAAAAAAAAGATATGATTGTAACAAACTCTAATGAGCAAGATCTCCTTGTTAATGTCTCTTTTATTAAAAAAGGCAATATACATGACTGCATGGAAAAGAATTGATTCCCCCCCCCCATATTTTAAAAAATGACCATCAACGATATTGCAAAATACTATCATTATAATTGTTAAGAAAGAACAGACAAAACATTAAATAAAAAATAGTGAAAAATAAACTTAAGTGGCTTAACAAAGCAGGACGCCCTTGTGAACAACTCTTTATTATTTTATATTATCTTACATTTTATATTATTATTATCTTTACTGTTGAGATTCAGCCCACTACCAGAAAAGGTCCTTATGATCCTTTCAAGGAGGCTTTTACATAAGGTTTTATAGAATAATACAACGCAGAGAGAAAAGAGTTCTATATTAGAAAGTAGAGCAGATTGCTTATCTGCCAATTAAAGAATATTTTTAACATATCAAATATCAAGTTATCATCCTCAACTTTTAGTCAGAAAATAAACCTCCCAAACTTTGATGTTTTCAGGAGAAGTCCCACCAAACTATTGCAACGTCAAGCCGTTTTATCATACAAAAACTCTCGCACAAAGACAGGACTCAAGCACACGCAGGTTCCTTATATATATATATTTTAGATGTTAACAGCATTATATATAAAATAGCCACCTGTGAAGGATATTTCTGACTAGCAACAAGATGTAATTAAAGCACATATACATTAGCTCTAGTTGGACAATGGATTCATTCATTCACCATACACATTTTGTGTTCATTCCTTGTTTGTACCGTCTAACAAACTTCTGTACATTATCATTTTCTTACCAACAAACTCAACAGAATCCCAAATTCAGCCGGTGTCGTGACATTTAGTGAGTTCCTAACTCTCATTGTGTATAGAAAGCTACACTATTCAGTGTTGCTGTAACTGAGATGAATTTTTTTTTTGTATCATTCTTGAGATTAATGAATGACTAATTAACTAATTTATTTTTCATCATATTTTTGATGGATGATCTTTTATGCAGGAGTCCCTGAAACATGGCTTGTGATATTACAAGATACGTGTGAGATAAGCCACACAAACTCTCCAGAACCAAATGGAACAGCACAGTGTGATAACGAACTTTTATCGTGGATATTTGCCAATCTTCATTCGTACAACTATTGCTCGGTTCAATGGGACAATGGTCTCTTTGCTACAAACCCAACGTCTAAAATAAAATGTAACTGGGCTAAAATACAAAATTATCCCATATGAAAGACCATTTTGTAACATCCCCACTCCCATATATATATATATATATACTATATATATATATATATAGGTAAAGGCTTTTATTCTGTAACAAGTTAGACCTCTGTGTTGTGTGCTAAATGCATAGCATCTAGGGTACGTATTTCCATCTGATTTAATTACAAATGACGATACGGAACATTTTACACATATATAACAAAATGATTTAATTCACTTTGGGTGAACTTGTATTTTAGCTATAGTTTCTCTGTAAAGGCCATATAGAAGTGTTATTTATTTTGATCAAAAACGATTGTGTAAATATTCTGTCCAGTCGGAAATCTATTTCTTACTGTTTAGAAGTATTCTGCATATTTATTGTAACGGTATTTTGTGAATAAAAAAATGTCAATGATTCACTTTCATGTATTTAGTTTAGTAATTTGTTTGACGTATTGTGCCTGCAATCTTGAAATGATGATGTGCCGGAAGACATTAATGAATGCATCTTTAATAAAAGCAAACAAAAACGTTCACTGGCGGTAAATATCGTTTTCATTTTAAGGATGTGAAGACGCGTCTATCGCCTCTGCTACTCACTATAGCAAGAAAATAAAAAGTGAAAAAAGTGAAAGTTAGTGATTTTATTTATTTAGAATGTTAATATGCTGTTCTATGTTAATACACATTTTTGCATTTCTTATTTAAAATGTGGAATAATATACATATATATATATATATATCTCTGAGGAAATGAGCCATCACAAACTGTAAATATATATACAGGTTATAGAGACGGTTTGTAGTAAAAAAAATAGAATAGAAATAAAATAAAGAGCACAATTAAAGCAGCATAGAACATATTAGAACTAATAAATATGAACCTAATAAAATTAAAAAAATATATTTATTACTTAAAAACTGAAAATTTTTAAAGAAGAAGCCATTTTTTTTCTTCAGCTAACATGGTGCAAGGCTATCCCTTTATCAATGCTAAAAATAGAGATATTTTTTCCTCTTGTGTGTACCTGTACAACAGTGTGTGTTTGATTATATATCTGTTTGAGTCACAAGCTGATCAAGCCTGTCAAAACAATAATTTCTCTAAAAATAGTAGTTTAAGGAAATTGCCCCTTACAGTGAAATGTTCCTGAATGATGACAATGAAAGTGCACAGAAGAATGCGATCCTGCTGCTTGGGGAGCTGAATTTTTAATAAAACATATTTTTTAACACTCTGGAACTCCTGGAACACTGTGTTACACTGTCTGTCACTCTCTGTACTCCGCGATCAGTGAGGTACAGAGGGTGACAGAGACAAAATGAAAGTTTCACAACATTGACTTTTTCATGTGAGCGTCAGGGATTGCTGTGATTGGTTAATCACGTGATCAGCTGACCTCACAATTACCGTGCCCTATCCCCTTGGTCAAAGAGGCAGCATACCACACCGCAAACCTTCTGCATTATAGATGGCCTGGGATCATTCCTCCACCCCTGGTTTATGAATGAACGCTGCTGTGAGATCTGTGGAGATCAGAAAGACCACAAAAAGGAGAGAGAAGCCACTGGAGATGATAGAAGAGAAAGAGGAGTGGTTTAATTCTTGTCTGAGACAACTGCTCTAAGCAACTTGGCCTCGGAGGAATGGGGATTTGAGTGCCCTGGCAATGGGCAAGGCAAGGTACACCTCAGAGCAACTTGGCTTGGGGAGACGAATGCCTTCAGCGTTAGGAGTTAAAGGTCTGTAAGAAAAACTCTATTGGTTGCCGCCAGGCGGCTCATCTGACGTCTACTAGTGAAGAACAGCTGCCCTTTATTGGTTGATGCCAGAGGAGGCCCCTGCCGGCGACCAACAGAGTCGCTCTTACGAACTTTTAAAATCCTGGTCCCAAATCCGGTGCTGTTACTGCGTTAACCCCGTATTAACCACTGCTAGAAAACCAGCAGAAAATGAAGAGAAAAAGGAACACAAGAAATGTACACGAATATTCGCCCGAAACGAGTGTTCTTCTCAAAAAATTCAAACATAGTTTCATCAGCAGTGTTGTGGGGTGTCAAGTTGTGTCATGGACTGTTCAATGTTTTGTGGGAGGTAGACTCATTAACAGAGATGTTAACCAGTTCCAATTATTCCTTCAAGCCTTTAGCTGTTAGTTTAGGGTTCAGTCTTTTTTTACCTCCATGTCATTTGGACACCCACTTCTAGGGAGTAGCCACAGTACTAAGTCATGTCCAGATTAAACAATTTGTTTAAACTGCGAGGAAACCAGGCTAACAGAAGGGGCAAACTGGAGGGACACAGCAGCCGCCACCAACTGCCAAACACACCACTGACTGCCACCACGTATTTACCCCACTAAATGGAAGGACGAGACACAATTTGCCCCCTAGTTTCTAGATGCTTAGATGTAATGGAAGAAAGTTTTACTTTACTGAAAGGGTGGCGGATACGTGGAAAAGCCTCTCAGCAGAAGCAGCAGAGATTAATAGAGCGAGGGAACGACCAGTGATGTAGGGGATCCATCACAAAAAACTTGAGATTTAAATACTCAAACAGAAGTCTGCCCATTTCCTTCCGTCTACGTCATCATTGATGTCTCCAGGGAATCCGTATGATGCGGCTCCTTGTGATGCTCTGACCATCTGATCGCTCAGTACAATGTATACTGCAGCCCTGTGCTCATAGAGATCCCTGGGGTCATAAAAGACCCCAAAGTGAAGCTCTGCTCTCTAATATCTAGCCTTATAAGAAATTTTAATAGCTATAGCACACTGCGCATGGACCCTTTCATTGGGTGCTGCTCTTCATTCAATAGTCCAAAATAAAACAAGAATAAATATATTCCACCAGCATCCCCATTTCTCAACGCACCTGCCTACTGAACAGCAGCCCACCAGGAAGCCAGATCACCCAACTGACCGATATGCCCCCCCCTAGTCCAGCATCAGAGGGGCTGCTGTCTCGCTGGCCCTGGTGACCCAGACCGAATCTGCCCATCCGCCTCTGACAATGAGTGTCGTAACAGGGTGCTTCGGTACCAATTCATAGACGAGAGCGAGTAACAGATATCACGTGTAAACCTGCTGAAGGACTACCCGACATTCCGTCTACCCTATTGAAAAGACTCCAATCTACCCAAAGATACGGTCAATAGATACGGTCAATCGTTTCTGTCTGTAACTTATATCTCATTCCAGCCCTTTTTCGCTTTGGCTGTAAAGCCATAAAGTTAAATTATCCAGATGCTCCGTCTAGGTCTGTAACTCGGGAAGCCATTGTTCGTTGGAGAGGCACGCCGTTTCTCACACGGTATGATTGGCAGTTTTATTTCCTGAACAATCAGCTAATTTAATGCATTGTTCATTGATACCGCGTGTTTCTAACGTGTACCGTGTACGGAACGCAATTCATTACTCTTACGGTCCTTTTCACACTGGCAGGACTTACGGTCTCTCAGCAGGCTCACTTTTAAGCACTTCATTGATTTTCGGGTTTCTGTCGTGGCCCTTATTTACTCAATGCCATTAAGTCTTCTACTTAACTATACCTGCAGGGTTTTCGGCCATTTTTACCAACTTTTTTTTTCCGTGTTGAAGAATTCATTAAGGAGCCATTTGATGAGACGTAGAATGTTTGGATTCTTAGCTTTTGTGGGGTCTTTAGGATTCGGCTTTAAAGGGTCTCAATCATAAAAGATCAATAAGCTCCAGACATGAAGCTCGCTATAATCTATAAATGTTGCCGGGTGTTATATAAAGTGCTAAATAAATAAATGTACTAGAGATTTACACAGGCCCTGAGTGGCCTTCTGGCACACTTGGCACATGCCTGGTAGTCCGTTGGCCGTCAGTGGCCCATCCCATCCTCACTGTAGCGGCAGATCGGGTGCCGCTGTGCGTGGCCGGCAGCAGGATATGCCCAGCCACACATCAGCCACGTCATCAGTCCGGCCCTGGGTTATCTGCCTGGAGGTGGGGCCGTGTGGGACGTTTACTTACATAATACTACACCGTATTAATTACAGACCTTTCTTTAAAAATGAAGTTCCATCTAGTCATTTTTTTAACTAAATGCAGCATAGAAACATCATTTCTAAGGAAAAAGCCTTTTCAAGAATTCATTAACCAAGTAAAATTTTGCCGCAGTAATAATTGTCATGTGACAGAAAAGCAGACACTCATAGGTTGTTGCCATATAAACAATGCAAACATATTTAATTTTTCTCTTTTGTTTTCATATTAAACAAAAAGTGGAAAAATATGTTTCATTGCAGGACATGTCCCTCCCAAAACACATACTTCTAGTTTCCCTTTAAATTCAGATTAAATACTACGACCTCCCCTATGCCGAGACGACAGGCGCGACAAGACTTTCTTGATCTGAAAGCGGGGGAACATTTATGGATCACCTATAATAATAAGAATCGGATATTGGGTATAGGGTCACTTATCAACAAGCAATCAGATTCAGGAAAATCATTTTTTTTTTCTAAAAGTGTCCTTGGAACCCATTTATTTCTCTGGACATCCAAATATCTCTAATTACGTGGCTACCTCGTACTTAAATCCAGCAAAGGACTTTTCCGCCAAGGCCCATGGTAGTTAAGTTCTGCATTCATTACGTCTGAAGTTTGAAGGACAGGTGGACATTTCAACCACCATCCAAACTCCGCGTGACAGAGGATAAATTACACTGAGCATGAAAGAAGTCCAAGTGTATAGGGGGACCACACTGGCCTCTGGACCCATGATGAGAGAAGGGGGAAGCTCCCCGGGGCACAAGTGGTCCTCCATGTCTATGTGGCGATCTGCTGCTATCTCAGTAGTAACGTGGCCCTAACTGTTCTGCGGAACCCGAGTAATGATTTCAAATATACTCAGCATGTCATTCTGACCCCACTGAATTACACCTCCGCACATTTGCCCGCCATGTTCCTGTCTCGTAAGGTTTCTTGAATGTCATCTGGGTTATTTTACTGCATCTTATGCCGGTCCAGAAGGCAGGGTATTCCAACCTGCCCCTTCTCATGCCACATTCTAGGACTTGTTCCTCAAGTGCAAGCTTATATATATATATAACATAACCCGCTCTCTATCATCTTTTGTACCTTCAGAACCCCTCGAGCATTAATTGTAGACACGCTGCTTAAGGGTCAAGGACGTCCTGCAAAACAATAATTCATGGTGAGAAATATCTAATGCTCTCCGGTGATAATAGAAATCTCTAGTGATAAAATCTATCGCTCATGTTACGGTTCCAAAACTACAAGACTATTTCAGATCCACATAAAGAGGGATTATCCGACTACTTGAAAGGGCATAAGTATCTTTAAATTATATATATATTTTTTCTGTATAAAAATGAACTGAATCCTTCAATAGTCATAATGTTTTATTTACTGGTCTCTTTCCCAAATTCTATTTTTTTAAAGTTCACTATATACAAATTAATCTAGGTAATGTTTTGGGGTTTTCACAATTTACACTACACAATATACACCTTA
Source organism: Spea multiplicata (assembly GCA_009364415.1). Lineage (NCBI taxonomy): Eukaryota > Metazoa > Chordata > Amphibia > Anura > Pelobatidae > Spea > Spea multiplicata. The sequence continues at coordinate 41,146 of VKOC01016493.1, forward strand.
TCAGCTATAAATATCATGAGATCAGCCGTTTTCAGGATCTTTAGGATTATTCCGCCCCGTCAAGTTATTCCTCCTCTGTTTTTGAACTGCTGTTATCGAATGGTTCAGGCAGCCTCTGTAAGTTGCCAAAAGAATGGGCCACATATCACTTATTTAGCTGTAAAGACTATTTATTTAGGCAATTTCTCCAGAAAATTCTACATCGGCAATAGGTTTCCAACCAATATCTGTATCAGTAATTTTTTTTATATACCGGGTAATTGTATTGTGATGTGTCGATCGCCCCATCTAGAACTCTCGCAAAAAAAGCATTAATTAAACTTTTACCCGTTTTGAGTACAATAATACTTATTTTCACAATACGCCAATTGAGTACACCATCTATGATGATAGTGACATGGCCTAATTGGATTATATTAAGAAAGCGGGGTTCTTGGATGGAAAACTCAATGTCAGTAACCTCAAACACCAATCAAGAGGAGAACACAGAGAATTATTTATAGGTGAATGAATAAGAACAAAATCACATTTATTTTTTATCCAGACCAATAACACAACCTATGAGAAATGAAAGAAATGCAGCCCCGGTAGAGCTCCACGGTCTGAAGGCTTTGATCTGTCTTTATAAATTAGGTTATATTTCTTTTCAAGCACATTGTGTTTTCGCCATTTCTCTTTATATGGTGACATAAAAAGTCTCTTCTAAAATTAATAGGAAGCTGTCAGTGGTGTCTCCAGCTTTCATATTTAGGGGGGCACATGGGGGGGGCAGGGACCAAAGTATTAGATATGTGTTAGACATCCATTTTAACTACATTTTATGCACTTATCTCTTTGAAGTAAAGACCGTGATTGAATTATGATTTCAAAATAACAGCTGAACTGGCAGATATTTTTCATTCTTTAATATTAGCCCCTGCTGCCAATATATATTTATATTATACCCTGCTGCCGATATATATTAATATTAGCCCCTGCAGCCGATATATACTTATATTATACCCTGCTGCCAATATATATAAAAATTAGACCCTGCTGACAATATATTAATATTAGACCCTGCTGACGATATATACTAATATTATACCCTACTGCCGATATATAT